>SNQJ01S0015546.1:107764-124676 GCA_010110895.2 Picea sitchensis
CACACACATGATTTTTTTCCACTTATGATTATGTGTTTGATGATGAACAAAATGTATATTCATGTGTTTTTTTCTTCACATTCATTATGGTTAATAGTGTGATACAAATGCTATGAAATTTTGTTTTCTACTTACTACATTATGGTTAATAGTGTGATACAAATGCTATGAAATTTTGTTTTCTACTTACTACTACTTATGAATGAGTTAATGAAACAAATGCAAATATAGGACTTCATTTGCAATGTTATCTACAAATTGATTATCACTTCTAGGAATGAGGATTTGTGAATCCAAGTGGACCTTGAGGTGTTCGATTTGAACATGCGTCACATCAATGAACAATTCAGTCATCATGGTTTATTCAATGTTATTGTTGTTGGTTGGTCCTATGCACACACCACTTGATTGGAGTAGCATTTGGGAGGGTAAATAAATGGCCCAAGCTAATGAAGCAAGATTTTGAGTCCAACAACTAGTTCCATAAAAAAAAACTAATGTAGTATGTGGTGGGTCAATCAACTAGAAAACTAAGAAAGCAAATCATCAAGAATTTTGATAAAAAAATAAAAGGAAGAACACACAAAATGAATTTATAAACCAAAAAATCAATGTTTTATATACATTATTGACTATACAGTGATTGTGGTTTCATGGGTAAAACTTCTTGAAATATAACCCATTGGAAAGGCCTTTGAAGAGGTTTCCTTCTAGGAAAGCCAACATGTAATCCCCTTTTGTTAAGTAGTGCTTGATAATGAAGGGGATACATGGGTAAAGGGTTATATTTGATAGAGGTTGTATGTGTTAGTTTTTAAAATTGTTATTTATGTCTTATAGGTTATGTCATTTAAAATTAATAGGTTATAGGAGCCATATGGTTAGATCTCCTTTGAGATAATGGTTATATGGTTAGGGATCCTGGGGGATAAATGATTAGACGTAGTTTTATTTGTTATACAAGTTGTGGGTTATAAGTCACAAGGATTAATAATGTTAAGGGTTGTATGTGTTAGAGGTTATAGGGGTTAATGGTTGTAAGTGTTCATGGTTAATTGTCATAGTGGTTTCTCATTATAGAGGTTATGGGTTTCTTGACCAAAATTTGGTCATCTATATTTTCCCACTCTTGGATTAATAAAAAAAAACGATATTGGAAGATGAACATTTTTGAACTATTATATGTTCATTACATAGCCATCGGTATCAGATTCGCCATGCATTTCAAGGAATGAAAATCCGAATCTCCATGAACAAGATACACATACTTCTGTCCAGAAGTCCAATGGAGGTATTACAAGAAGAAATATGAAAAATGTTCTAAGTGAAATGTTCTCTCCTCCCCTTTCCCTTCACCTCTACTCATTCTCTCATTTTATACAAGTAGTCATTTTTCCCATTGTCTCATTAATTTCATATTCCCATTAGCATTTTCCACACTTAACCATTTTTCCTTATTTATTTCCACGTTCACATTCTTTCATGTAATTCCTTTTATTTCCCATATATTACTTTTCATTTTTCATATTTTCCATATTTCTTTCCATATTTCATGTGATCCATTATATAATTTCCAGACTTAGTCTTATTTACTATGGATTACTACAGGTTGGAAGGTTGGTGATATTTCTTAAGAGTATGTTTTATCCCCACTACCCTCATAATGCACTTTGACTTCCGCCACCTTCATAATCCACACAATTCTTTTTACTACTCTTCACATAACCCGACAAACTCGCCATATTATTTTAATAAAATGTCTCTTGTCCTAAGTTATATGAGGAACATATTCAATTGAAACATGGCACTTTATTAACCAATGAGATACATCCACATGGCATTTAATGGATGGTGTCACATGGCAACTAATAAATGGAGACATGTGGTAGCATACAAGAAGTGACACATGGCATGATTCTATTAGATGACATATGGCATATTGTTGGTATACCGAGTGATGACATGTGGAAACATTTGGTTGGGTAACTCATCATTGTTGACTGGGAAGATTGGTGGTTGTCTGGCATGCAAAAATATTATTATATTCAACAATTTTCCAAGGGTCAAATCCTTCAAGCTCCATAGTTTCTTCTCTTCTCGTGTTTATTTTTAAGTGTATCAAACACTCAGTAATTATATATCATGGAAAATATAATATCCCAATGCATTTGGGATAGAATTTTAAACCAAAAATTTGATTTTTATGAAGGGAAGCACAAAATTCATCCAAGGGCCCATATTTGCCCATAAATTTTGATCGATGGTGGTTGAGTGTTGATCTTGCGGAGGCCATAACTTGAGCTCCGGGTGTCAGAATCACGCCAACGTTATACTGTTGGAAAGATATTTCAACGTAGAATATGGTGGTATAGGTTTCAAGCGAAAAAAGTTGATATATTTTTCTCAGAAATTAAAATATCATTATGCTGCATCTTTAATGGGCCTACATGACAACTCAACTTCACGAGCTCATATCTTGAGATCCGGGTGATGGATTTTCACAAAATTTATATAGTTGGAAATATGAGATGATTTAGAGAACATAAGAGTTGGTTTAAATGGTTAAAACGTTGGTTTTCACTTCCAGAAAATTAAATTACAGTCATCCTATTTTAATGGGAAATTAATTAAATTGTGAAAATAAAAGTTTAATTAAAACTTTTATTAAAAAAGGAGGGACCCATTTTCAATATACATATATTAATGATGTAGTTCATTAATGAGGCATTAATTAAAGGGAATTTTTCATGAAGAAACTTGTACGAGAATTTATAGAAGGGAGAAACCCTAACTACTCAAGTAGTTAGAAAATGTCATCTTAAAAGGAGAAGAGAGGCTTCTTCAAATGGTCGAAGAATCAGTATTGTCAAAGGGGAAGGAAGAATATAAGAGGAAGAATAAGGTACATCCATGGATACACAATCAATCTTCTAATCAAAAGAAAAGAAATCTCCATCTTCTCCATTCTTTCTATTCTTTTACACCACTTCTCATAGTTTTATGCGTGAATCTTAGAGTTGGGCACAAGGATGAGTTGTTGAGTGTTCTTATATTATTCTAAGATATTTTCTTATATGATCATGGAGTATTTGAATCCAGATACATGGCTATCAAATATTTTGTAATGAAGAACATATTTCATGAATAAAACTCCACAAAGAATTGCTTTGGGGTTGATCTTGATTGTATCTTGTAACTTTGAGTTTTAAGTATGAGGTATTTGAGGTTGAACTATCAAATTATATTTTGATCTTGATTGCAGTACTCTGTTAAAATTATTTGAGATGATCAAATCATTCTCTCTTGTGAATAATATATGGATGTATCTATATATTATTAAGAAGATTGTATGTGATGATGATCACAATTTAATTCTGATGTTGAATCCCTCCTTCAATCTTTTCTGACTAAAAGACTTTTTCTACACATAAAGATAATATTGGGTTATTGAAGAACCATTTTCATATAAATCCAAGAACTAAATATTTGGGGTTTTCTACCTATCACTCCCCCTAATCCAATATATTCAAAGATATATCTTTTAGCCAAAGAGGAGAACCACCTCTCTAAAAACGAAGGGGGACTAGTGTCCACATGAGGTTGTCATTTCGGTCCTGACAGATTCAAGCATCAACAGGGTTATACAAGAAATGGGATACAATGCAATGGGTTATATAAGTGTGATGATTTATAGATGTTATATGATTAGATTTGATAGAGGTTCTAAGGGTTAGTTTTTTAAAAGTTCATATGTGTTCTAGGTTAATTATGTCATTTACAATTCCTTAAATGCTTAAGGTTATAGGAGTCATAGGGTTAGGGGTACTCATTGTGGATAATGGTTATTATAGGGTGAAAATTCACAGGGGTTATAACAATTAGGAGATATAGGTGTTATTAAAAGTAAGGGTTAGGAAATGTATGTGTTAGAGTTTAGGTGTTAGAATTACAAAGTTTAGGTGTTAGAATTATAAAGGCTAGAGGTTAGAATAATAATGTTTATTGGGGTTAGTTGTCTAATATTATAAAGGTTAAGGGATAGGTGTTATATCATTGTTTTTGGTGTTAATGGTTAAATGGGTTATGAGTTACAAGGGATTGTGGTAGGGGTCATAGGAATTAGGGTTGATACATTCTTAGGAGTTACGAGATAGGGTATATGTGCCATTGAGATTACAAGTTTAGTTGGGTTATTGATGAAGGGTAATAGGGTAAAGTTTAAGGGGTTATAAGTATTCAAAATATGATGTTATATGTTATAGTATCTATTTTTAAGGATTGTAAGAACTACGAGTTAAGGTTTATAAGAATTAGGGTTGAAAAAAATTAGGCATTATGAGATATAGGGGTTAGTATTTTGAGCTAAAATTCATTGGTTGTGGTTTATATAGAAAGTAGCTAGGGATAGTGGGAATCTTTTTAATCCATTCACGCATGTCACTAATTAGATGACTAGGCATCTGACTACCTTAAGAGAGTCATAATTACTCTCGTCGTTTACCCGCGCTTAGTTGAACTTCTTCACTTTCACATGCAGAGCACTAGGTATAAATCACATTGTGTTAGCATCCAGAGGCACCATCTCAATACTTTGTTTTAATTAAACAGTTGGATTCCCCTTGTCTATACTAGTTTTTAAAAGGTTTATATATATATATATATATATATTAAACAATAAAAATAAAACTAGCCCGCCCACTCGCCCATTCATGAGAGCTAGAGAAACAAATTAAGGTCAGTCTCGCCCATTTCAGAGCACCATCTCAGAGAAGCAAAGGGTTGATCTCTCCAATATTATATAAGCAAACGGTCATGCCTCCCATTCCAAGACTAAGCGCAGAGCAACAAAACCCGACCACACATTCCAAGTCTCGTAGAGAAACTCACACATTTGTACAACGACGGAGCATGAGACCTATCCGGCCAAACCTAACATCATGCCGCCAAAATCGGTAATGGATCTCTAATATCTTCCTGTTAATGTATTGTACATTAGCTTTGTAAACTTGATTCTCTTCATATCAACTACGTTTTGAAATTTTTGAAAATTCACTTTAGGTCAGTTTTTGTGGGAGGGGGATTTTGATGCCCTTGGCATGGTCAATTTGTGAGGGAGGGGTATTTTCATTCCCTCGGCATGGTCAATTTGTGAGGGAGGGGTATTTTCATTCCCTCGGCATGGTCAATTTGTGCGGGAGGGGGATTTTGATGCCCTCGGCATGGAAGTTCCAGCCAACCCTATGACGAAGTTTGAAATAAAGGCTAAGAAACCACTCGATGTTGGTGTTCCTACCCAAATTTCTAATTCTACGCTTGAGAGACAGAGGACGGGGGTGCATAGAGATCTACGTGGTGAAGGATAGAGAGACTCTGTTGAGTATCAACGTTAGGTGTGACACACCCTTCATTCTCATAGACAATCCCCACATCAATTATTGATGCACCCTTCGGTTATTGTACAACACCCAATCATAACTGTAATTGTGGCTTGAAACTTTAAATTACATGAACTATTTTGGTACAGTTCCATTTGTTTGCAACTTCTCTCCAAGTTTTATTTTTTTTACAATTTAAGTGTATTCTAGACAAATCTCGTAAGTGGTCACTTTGTTTGCAATCTAAGTGCACTCTGGACCAGCTAACGGTGGCCACTTTATGCACGGGGAATAATTGAACTTCGTTCTCCAATAAATGGTTTCATAACTATCGTTAAAGGTGTGTGATATAGAAAAATAGCTTGAAGGACCAGCATAGACATAGATTAAAAATAAATGGAGGTTTTGTAGGTTTTTCTTCCCTGACTTTCTATTTTATTTTCATTAGTAATCTTTAATAAATTCTATGTTATAAGGATCAATGGTGATAAGGTTAAGGGGTTTTGGGATTGGGGGTTATATTTGTTGAATTTTTTAGCTTGATATAATATGCAGATTATTACTTTAAATTATTCAATTCTTTGATTTCAACTTACTATACTCCATAAACCAGAATAACAAAAAACCATAAGAATTTACCAGCATGCAAGATCACAACACATATACCCTGGGGAAACCCTATACAAGGAGAAAAACCCCAATAAACAATATTCTTTTATTGCATTAGTAATGTATGATCACTTACAAATATTCCACCATGAAATTTTTCTCTTAACGATCTTGCCAAGACGACTTAGACCAGACTCTGTAACCTATAACCGACTCAAAAACTTGCTGATAAATATGTTTGTTGTATACAAACACTATGGAAGAATTTGTGCGTTGCCTGTGTAAGCTGCAACTCACACAACTTATATTCACAGCCTATGTAAGCTGCAACTCACAGCCTCTATCAGCTGATATTCACAGCTTGTGTAAGCTGCAACTTGTTTTTTGTATCAGTTGATATTCACAGCCTGTGTATGTTTCAACTCAGAGCCTGTATCAGTTGATATTCGTAACCTATGTAAGTTGCAACTCGCAACCTGTATCAGTTGATATTCACAACATGTGTAATATGCAAATCCCAGCTTGTATCGACTGATATGCAAAGTTGATTTTGTGTGTACTAAGTTGTAATATCATAAGGTATTGTCTCTTCTTCTAGGTCTACTTGGACATCCATGTCTTTCTTCTTATGTAAGATTTCAACTTGATTATGAAAATACTGGTTTTTATCCCCTGGAGCAGCAAGGAAGATTGTATCTTCGTGAGACTCTTCAATAACATTTTCATAAATACTATACTAAAAAACAACAAAAATGTATTCGTCATCCCTATTAAATCTCTGATTCAAATTGTAGAAATACTATGCAACTTTATACAACTTTAATGAAACTATGCAACTTATGCAACTTTATGCAACTTATGCAACTATGCAACTTATGCAACTTTATGCAACTATGCAACTTATGCAACTTTATGCAACATGCAACTTATGGAAATATGCAACTTTATGGAACTTTATGCAACATGCAACTATGAAACTTTATGGAACTATGAAACTTATGCAATTTATGAATATTTATGCAACTTATGCAACTATGCAACTTTATGCAACATGCAACTTATGCAACTATGCAACTTTATGCAACATGCAACTTATGCAACTTATGCAACTGTGCAAATTATGCAGTTTTATGGAACTATGCAACTATGCAACTTTATGCAACTTTTGAAAATTTATGAAACTTATGCAACTTTATGCAACTTATGCAACTTGACTCTTATACATGGGAATTCGATTTTCTTCATGGTGGATAGTGTTACATGTGCCAATGCACTAGATCAATACATTTACATCATTTGCAATATTAGGAAGATTGTTTGTTTCTAGCTCATGTGAATTTTATGTTCAACCTAAATTTTGGTAGATGCCTTGACTTTTGCTCATGGCTCACAAAACTTGAATATACTTATAGAGGTTGTATGTTCCCCCTGACATTTTCACCAGTCTATCTATCCTGACAGAGGTTGTACGTTCCCCTTGAATTTTGCACTAGACTGTCTATGCTCACAGAGGTTGTATGTTTCCCATGGATTTTTCATTAGACTTACATCTTGAGTCATAAGATCATAAATCATCTCGTTCGTCCTAACTTTTGGTTTGACTCACAAAGGTTGTATGTTCCCCCTGGATTTTTTCAATACCTCACAAGATTTGTTGATTCTCCAAATCTCCCTGGCTAGCCTCAGGGTGTCCCATCTAGCCTCTCATTGGAGAATGATTGTTGATGCTAACAAATTTAACAAAATGGTAGGCCTATGGAAACTCATATGTCTTACCAAGATAGATCTTCATTGAAAAATAAGAAATGTGAAAGTCTCTGCAGTTACTCTTGAACCGAGATCAAGATTCTCCAATGTGAATTCATTACCATGAATAAATGGCTTTGTGCAAATTTGATTTCACATCTCTAAAGAATCCTCAAACATAGCATCTAAATATATAGAAAATCTCTCTATGAGAAATAATCAGAAATTAAAATCATGAGCCATGGCATAAAATAACATGACATCAATATCAAAAGTCCTTACATTCTAATTAAACCATGCTTGTTGAATGCAGTTCAAATTTCATGAATTTCAAGTAAACAATCGTCATCTCTTCCAAAAATACTTAACTCGCTAACTCATCTTCTCATTTTATTGAGTGTAGGCACCACCAAATAGGTACGTGTCAGATCTATCTTCCTCCAATGAGGATCAAGATATACTAGGAGAGGTTGAAAGTGAGACCTATTGTACTAGATCTAATAGTTATAGATCAACTAGAGTTGAAAAGGTAAGGAGAATATTTCGTAGACGCATGAAATATTTTATTTCCAAAGGAGGGTCATGTGATTATGATGATGAGAGCATAGGTGGCATTGATTTTCCCTTGAGGTATAGACATCTAGTGCAACCATGGGTACCTAAGGAGCTACTTCAATTGGAAACAAATTTCCTCATCAATGGGAGGATGTATCACATTGTTCCATCGTCCTTACATGGATTGGGGATATTTTCCATGGATGGCATAAAGTTCAATTATGGCATTGTAACTGAATTGATGTATTATGTCAGACCATGCTACAAATACAATCATTGGTTGGTGTTGGTTCGATATACACGAAGTATGTAGAGATATGAAGTTGCTGCAAATTATATACAACTAGTAGAAAACAATCAAAACAAAGGGGTGGTATGTATATTGATGGAAGGACAAAATCTTCTCGAAACATTGTGGGCTTTATAAATAGTAAATGACCAAGGAAAAAAACTAAGCAACTAAATTGCATATTTGAGGGGCGTGAAGGAAATCGTATATTCGTATGTGCAACAAAATCAATAGTTACAGGTGAAGATTTGTTGATCAATTACAATTTAAATCGAATAGATGGAGGGGATGCTACTATGGGGGTAAATATCTTATACAGCATTTAACTTAACCTTTGATCAATCACTCTTATTATTTATTTTTTTGCATTAATTATCTTATATACCATTTAATTGAACCATTTTCATTAATTGTATACTTCTTGTATTGTGGTAGAGTGATCATGCTCAGATGCATGCACGGCCTAGAGGCAACTCCGAATAGGTAAACTTCAATGTAATAACAATTTTATTATTATTATATAATAGTTGTTAATATGATTACAATATCAAATTGTTTTTGATGTTACAATTATTTTTATAAATTTTATTGATTGATTTATTGTGTCAGGGTGACCGTGGAAAGTCACTTGCAGATACATTCGTCCAGATTGACCGTGGAAAGTCACATGCAACTACATCCATCCAGGGTGACCGTAGAAAGTCACTCATTGTGTTGCATTAGGTAAATTTTAATAGTAACTAAATATGATTACGATAACTAAATTTCTTTTATGTTAAAATTAATTTCCTTAATTTTATTGTTTTATGTTTTTAGTCCACACTCGATGTGGATGATGAGGTGATTCAGGATTTTTTTATTTATTCCACAAATCAAATGGAAAGTGTTAGGAAGGACTTGAAAAGGGAAAACATAGAATTACTTGGTTTGATTAGCAGAAGACCCATGATAGATGAGATCAACGCAAGAATTAATGAGATGAAAACTCAAATACATTCTTATGGGGTAAGTGGCATCTTTACATAATTTTATCAGCTATGACATAGATTCATTTATGAATTTTAGTTTTATATTTTGTATATGATATGATAAAGTCAAGTATTCCTTTTGTATGATTTTTTAAAACCTGAGAGTGGAAAACCTAGAGAGACCATTATTGGTAGAAGTGATTCTCCAGTACAGCCACAACATTGACATAGAATACCAGTGAGGCTTTTTTACTCTCCTGAGGTTGGCCTCGAATAAAATGATGAGAATATTGATTTTGATCATCATGAAATGCCTGAGGAGGGACATATAGACATTGAGACTCTACAATATGTTGGAGATGAACCTAGTGTCGATTGCGAGGAAGCTTATCCTCGAGCAGCACAGGTGAAAATCATAGGATCACTAGATGTCACCTTTCTGGTGGATGATGGTTCTGTTCCAATAAAGATAAAAAAAGATTGCAGGTATTTATTAATTAATTTATTGATTTTTATCATGTAATTGAACAACACATATATCGAAATTATTTTAAATTAACGATCATAATGTTTTTGTAGGAAATAATGTATTTTATAGGAACTTGAATGACAAGGCATTGGAGATTTTTGGCCCCACCATTCACACAAGGTGGAATGGCCAAGATAGCAATTTGAAATATTAATTGATAAGCCATATGGTAAACTTGTTAGGAAATACATTCAACAAAAACGTGGTCACCCATTTAGCTAGCGAGAGTTTGAAATATACCAGGGCCTAGTATAGGCAAAGATTGGAAGAAAACCTCAAGTATGAGCACCCTCCCATGGTTTGGGATAAAGAGTGGAAGGAAATGATAGAGGATGCAAAGGAGAATTTTCTAAAAAGACAAGGAAAAGAACCACGACCTGGTAAAGCAAGGTACGACACATATCATATTTTTAGTGAAATGTGCTCAATTTGTTTTTTGTTTTGTTTTAAATAACAATTGTGTCATCTAACATATTTCAAAATTTTCATAGGTTTCCCGACACCTCCAAAGAAACAAAGTCTAGAATGAAAAAGCATGGGAAACATAAACTTGGCCAGGGTGGCTACATAAAACTAAGAGAACAAATCGTAAGAATTAAATGATTAATTTTGGCGAGTATTTATTTAATAGTTGCAAACAAATAACTGTTTTATTACAAGCAATTTTAATGATGTTATGCATTGCAGGGAAATACGTTCAAATCCCCGTCCACCGAGGAAGACCTAAATCTTGGCTTCAAGTTTGGTTTTCAAAGTGTGGTTGAATATCAACAAAGTTTGGGGCAGACGCTTATCTCCCCAATTATGCGAATGCAAGTAAATAAAATCAATAAGGCCATCATTTTAGTATACTTGTAAAATATATTCATGATTGATTATATCACCAATAACTAAATGTTTATGTTTGTTTTAAGAAGGAGAGAAACTGAAGTAGTGAGGGTAGAGGTACTCATGAACATCTACTAGTTGATAGTGGGGAGGGCCTGTCGCATGATATTGGGGAGAAGACTATCCATTCGGGTACATATGCTTTAGAAATAGAAGTATGTATTATGATTATAGATATTTATTTACTGACGTATACTTATAAAGTTTTGTCTTTCAATGGAAGAGCATGTAGCTCATAAGGGTGAACTACAAGAGGAAAAAATGACCCAAACAATGAGCACACCAGTTGTCACAACTAGACAAACATGTAAAGAGAAATATTGTAATGTTATTCGAAATAATGAAATATTTCTTTCAATGATATTTTAGCATATCAATATGACCATTTTCGTTGTTGCGGCCGAGGCCCATTTGTCGTTGCCTACACACCCTACCCATCGACAAACCAAAAGTATGGTATGTGAGGGCATGGAAACAAAATCAGCACAACTAGGACAAGGCGCAAGAAATACATTGACAGATGAGGATGATGATATCCCACTTGTGGTTTTTTTTTAACCCCACCCCCAAAAAAAACAAAAAAAATAAAATTGATTGTATAAATTTATGACTTGTATTTTGATCACTCTCGTTATTAATATGAATGAATGTTTATATGACTTGTCTCCTTATGCATGAATTTTTATATGTCGTGATGACTTGCCTACATATGCATGAATGTTTATATGTTTTCTATGTAAAAGAAATAATTTATTAGGTATGGAGAATTGAGAGCGATGTAAGGGGGGGGAGGGGCCATATGAACTTCCACATTCACGTGGTTGGACCTGTTAAGTAGAGAATAACCTATTCTCGAAACAAAGAGAAGATCATTAAGGTATTCCACTTTAGTATTTATAGAGTCTTTAACATGTTTAAATTCTTTTTTATTTTCTTATATATTATTTACTCATACAAAAATTTTGTCTTTGATGATTTCTGAGGGTCTTGGCGATGGAAATGAAACTCATGGAAAAATCTGTTGAAGCTTGAATATGTTAGGACTGAAATGAAAACCTCATGAGGATACAAATCCCCCTACATTTTTATAGAGGTGGTACTCCTCTGTTATGATTTTCGTGGGATTGTAGGTCTTCAAAATGTGGAACTTTATAGAAGTTCGTCATGGTAATCAAAGAAAAAGTAAAGTTGCAAAAAAAAAAATGTTCTTATTTTCTTTTAAAGAAAGTTCCCGAGAATGGACCAGGAACCACACACATTCACACATTTAAAGTAAATAAGAAAAATTTCCTCACATCCATCATAGTTTGGCTAAATATCTCTAATCACGTAAAAATAAAAGGAAATGATTTGCATGCATAAGAGAAATTTGACAAAGTGATACATGGGAAGCTCAAATAAATGTAATGATAGATCAACCTCAAATAATTTATATTCAAAAAACTGGGTTACAAAGTAAAGTCGAGATTGTTCCCAAAATAACTCCCTTGAAATTTCTAAAAAATATTTATTTATTACATAATATCCAAAATTTAAATGTGCTTGCCATAAATATTGGGATTGGGGCTCCCACAGAACATAAATCAAATATATATAAGAATGAAGTTTTTATAAGGAATAAAGTGGGCGGCGGAAGACAATAAGACTTGGTAAGAAGAAAAAAAAAATTATCAGTCTTCGGTTAAACCTTTCTATTTAAAGAGGTGGAGTAACTGGATGAAGGACTTGATAAAGAAAGAAGGATTTGATCAGTATGAACTTACTATGATTGTATCTCTCTCTTTGTCATTCTTTTCTCTTTTCATGGAAAAAATGCAACCAATAGTTTTATTTCCTTTCTACTTCAATAACAAACATTTTGTCAGATATGTGGCATGGAAGGAAGGAAGGATTTTCCTTGTAACCGAAAATCCTTATGACATTGTAATTCTCCATTTGTTCCAGTGTCCCCTTCCTATCCAGGAACTTAATCGCCTGGTCCGACATCTTGGGGGTGTCCTTTCCCAACAACAAACCTTTAAAAACTGATGCAAAATCATTAAAAACTTCATAAAAATGTTGGGAGGATTTGTGCCTCCATAATGTTTGATACCAGAAGGTTACCAGGTTGAATTCACAGTTTACCTTATTACACACAGATAATCTCAAAAACTGACAGTAATGTGCTATCGTAAAAACCAAATAAGAGGACATGAAGAATTTCTTCTCCTATTTGTATTGTGACAATTGGGAAGAGATTTCAATGGAAATCAACTTGCCCCAATCGAGGATGGACTATTCCTTGACCGTAAAGTATAAAATGTAAATAATCATGCAGGAAATGTTGGTTGTATTTTCGTGTCCTGTTACCCTTATCAAAAACCAAGAAATTTCTTGGAAGGGATCTTTAAATGAGAAAACCTGCAATCTCATGATGTCTTCGGGGATGGTCGTTGGCTTCTACAAGAAATCAGGTAAGATGTCTAACCCATTGTCATGCTTCTTTAAGAATTATCTGCAATCTTCACCCTTGAAGGTAAGCGTTGGCTTGGGAAGTCTCAACATATTTATAAATATCTGAGGTGACAGAGAGACAGGGGAATGGTCCCATAATTGAATGATCCGTTGGCTTGGAATATATCTCTCGGTGCACTAGGATACCAACTCCTTACAGTTGAAAACTTCGGGACGCAGCCTACACGAGAAATTCCAGACATCCAAATTACTTCCTTTTGGGTAGAAGGGGATGAGTAGTAAGAATATGCTCTAGACTACTGAAATTTCAGATCCTCGCACCCAAAAATGATAAAAGTATATCCTCAAAAATGTTGTTTTTTGGTCATAAATTGACTAAAAAGTTCCTTTTCTCCAAATAATGTTTAAAATGAATGCTTGATAATATAATCCTCTGCACATATTGGTTTAATGTGTTGTAATAGGAGATCTCCTCGATCCCTTCACTTATTAATGACAATATTTATGGAACCTGCATGATGAGTTGTTATCATTAAAGAATACTAAATGTGTATTTGGAAAAGCGCGAAGGTGGTAGGGACGGACGAGAGAGAAATAGGATTTAAGATTTTTGTGAACCTGGGAACCCGTGAACCAGCGACTACAGAAGGTCGAAAAATGACTAAGTGTTGTAATGTGGTTAGTCAGATTTAAAAAAGGATTAGGAGATGGGGGGGTCCAATGGTAAAAATTTAGATCACGAAACATGGGATATGAAATCTTGGCCCCGCCAACCCAGGAACCCGCGACTACAAAAAATGACTAAGTATAGGATAATGCGGTGGTCGGTCGAACTCATGATGTGACGGTGTTGATGGAGATGAGGATCCGCAAGTCCACCAACCCGGGAACCCATGAACCCGTCGTTTTGGAAAAATGACTAAGTATAAGAACTAGAAAGGGAGAATAGAAGGAAAAAAAGAAAAGGGAAAAAATGGGTAAATATATAGGAGGGAAAAGAAGGGGAGAAAATAAGTTGGGAAAATAGAAAAGGGGAGGGAAATTTCAGAAGTGGGAATTGATCTCAACAATAGGCTCCAACCATGAGATGATGACCTCCTATGGGTTGTCAATAATCTAGAATCTCTCGTGACCAGGTGCTTCTGCCCATTAGGTTGTGGAGTTCGAATAAGAATATACAAACTAAAAAATAAAATTATGTACATTGAGAAATGAGAAAGTCTTAACAAAAGAAACATTTCAAATGTTTACCATTGACAGGGCAACATAAACCTTTTACCCTTCATGTCTTGGAGCATATAGGAGTTAAATCCAATATCTTCTCAACGACATATGGTCCAATCCATAGTGCTTCAAACTTTGTATGCATGGACGGTCTCTTCTTGACCTTGTTCCAAAGTAACACCAGCTCTCCTTTTTGGAAATTCTTTACAGTTGTTCTCTGATCAAAATATCTTTTGACTCTTTGTTCCCTTTGAGAAGTTATATTCAACACTTTGATTCTTTCTTCTTCCAACTTCAATGACTGATTGATTCTCCTTTGGATGGGTGAACTGTCTTTTGTATCTTCAATATTAACCACATAAATCAACGCATTGAGCTCGAGGCTAATCGACATTTTCACCTTTGTCCCATAAACTAATAGATATGGAGACATCCTTGTGCTATCATTCAGGGTCATTCTTCTTTCCCATAATTCATCCGTCAACTTCAGATGCCAATTCCTTTGGTTGCTATCAACTATTTTCTTCAGTATCTGCATAAGCGTTTTCTTTGCGGATTCATCAAGGCCATTACCTTGTGGATAATAATTCAATGATTGACCCATGATGATTCCATATTATCCACAAAACTCCATAAACTTTGACCTGATGCATATCGAACCATTGTCTGTGATAAATTTATCTAGGACGCTAAATCTCGACAAAATGTTTTCTTTGGTGAATTTAATCAGTTCTTCAACATCATCCTTCTTTAAAGCCACTGCTTCCGTCCATTTCATGAAATAATCGGTAGTTGTTAGAATGCAAATATGCCCCTTGCTAGACTTTGGATTAATTGACCCAACAACATCAAGTCCCCATTGGGAAAATGGTTGTTCTACCACAATAGGATGCAAAGGCATCACAAAAGTGTCCGCCACATATTCCCTCTTGGAATTCTCTGATTAGTTCTTGGGATTGATTTTCATCGACAAATCTTAGAAATATACCATCAAAATTTCTTATGAACAATATGTCAACAATCAACATGTATTGATTCTCCTTCATCTTCAGTGTCCTTCGCTCCTCGAGATTCATGGTGACAGGAAATTTCCCGAACCTTAAGTAGAATATAATATCTTCGTACCATTCTGAATCAGCTAATGGTTCTCCAATTGAGATTGAAATCATCCCATCGACCGAATACCCATTCGCAATGAGCTTGCATAAACCTTGTCCTTTGATCTCCTTTAAAGGTTTAATATTGATATCATATTCTTGTATCTTTGCCAACCATTTATCCCATTTTCCTTCTCTCAACTGTTGATTTAGAAGCATCTTCATTGGTGATGAGGGAACATAAGAAATAATATGGGAGTTTAATATATACGTCTGAAAGTGCGCTACTACTTTTACAAGAGCCAAGGCTTTCTTCTCCAGTTCTGAATACCTCAACTCATAGTCGTGTAGGGTTTTGATCATAAAACTTATTGGGAGTTCTTCTTCGTTGCTATTTTTCTGAGTGAGAATGGATGCAACAAATGTCTCTGTAGAAAATGAATAGATAATGAAGTCTCTTTAGAAGTCTGGACTGATAAGGACAGGAGCAGTGGTGATTTATACTTTGATATTATTGAACGCCTCCTAAGTATTTGTTGTCCATTCAAACCTCTGCTCATTTTTCAGCAACAAATTGATCAGCTTTATGATGCTTGCGTAGTCAGGAACAAATCTTCGCACAAAATTGATTTTTCCGAAGAATGAATGAACTCCCTTCTTGGATGTCAGGGGGTTGAGATCATTTATTTATTTAACTCTTTCTGGATATATCTAAATCCCTTCCTTGCATACAATATGGCCCAACAATTTGCCTTGATTCACAATGAACAAGCATTTATTTGGATTCAGAGAAATGTTATATAATCTACATCTTTCAAAAACATTTCTTAAATGATGGATATGATCCTCCCTTTTGTTTGAATGCACCATCAAGTAATATTGGTAGTCGGCCATAAAATTTGCTATCAACCTGCTAAACGTGTAACATCCCGCTCTGGCGCACTGAGATGACTTATTTTTTTAGGACACTTGCTTGCAAGTGATCTGGACTTTTATGATGTTAGACCATTTATACCTGATTATGAGGTGATTGAAAAATGATACGATGTGTTACTATTTGATGTAGACAGGTGATATTGACTCAGTTTTTTTTTTTTTAGTGTGCAGGGTTTTTGACCTTGAGGATGCAGAGGCATCGGTAGAACCCCCTTGGACTCCGGACTGAGTCAGGGAGTGTG
>SNQJ01S0015546.1:124686-184946 GCA_010110895.2 Picea sitchensis
ATTAATGGTGAATTTAAATGATGGATAATGATAATTTACTATGATGAAGGCATGCTTATAATTAGAAAAAAATGAAAATATATATACATATATTATAAATAAATTGTCGTGTATTCCTTAATCTTAAATTTTTAGAATAACGAAAAATGATAAATGGATTCTCTTTCCATAATTTATCAATCCCTACCGCCTCTACCTTTAATAAAAGTTATGCATGTAAAAATAAAAGAGGATTATTAATGAGCGCACTTACTCTTTGAGTTTTAAAAAAAAAAATATAAAATAAAATAAAATAAAAAGAAACATAAGAAAATAAAAAAGGAAAAAGGGGGGGAAAACCTAAAAGAAAGAGGATTTAGGGTTTGAGGTGGGATAAAAGAAAGGTGGAGGGGGAAAGAAGGGGACTTTTTGAGCGATTGGTATTGTTATGCTGCCAGACTAGAGACTGGACTGATTTCTTGTAGGAGTTGGGGATTCTCAGCTGACTTGAGTGGTAGCTCAGCCTTGGAGGCGGGCTAAGAATCTAGGCTATTGTCTGGGTTGTGTGTGGCCCCTTTGCGTCTCGGGGGGCTGAGGGGGAAGGAGAGTACCCCTATCGTTTGGCTGGGAGGTACCAGTGAGTTCCTTGTGGTCGGCAAGCGGCAGCATCAGGGAGCACGCGAACGCCAACCGGAGCGGGCGAGCAGGCCAAGGTATGTTTTGTATTTTTGATGGAATGATAGTCTCTGGTTGCGTCTAAAAATTTATATGATTGTGTTTATACTATGATGAATGCTTTCATTTTGTGATAAAGATTAGATAGAATAGTTGCAAGGGTTTCTCCTTTCCTATGGTGGGCAAATCTTCCAGCGGGTTTCTTTTTACCTATTGGGGCGTTCTCACTTCTTGACCTACGTTTTTTTATTTATTTCCATTGCGGGGCGTCTCCTGGTGACCTGTGCTTTTCTTTCATATAGTGGGTGTGTACTGTTTACCTTGGGTTTACTCCTCTTTTACCCTGGGGGCGATTTTATACACGCGGGGGCATTTCCTACAGTGGGTTTTTCCTTTTAAAATATTGGGCGTTTTTGTTTCCTGTGAGCTTTATCCTGTCACCTTGCGCGTTTTTACACTCAGTGGCGTACTTGCCCAGTAAGGGATATCCCACAATCCACTTTGCTCTTTGGCAGTCATCACAACGCCTGAAATATGTTTCATTGTTCAATCTAATTAGAAATGTTTTCTTTCTAGATAGCTATATCGGTATGGAGTTTTCTTGAAATTTTTAGGTCAATTAGTTTTGATAATGTTGACTAAGATTTGATGGTAACAATCATCCGATATGCATTCTCTAAATAAATAGTGATTCAGTTTAAATCACTAAGTAAATTAGTTTACACCAACCGCTTCTCTAAAGATGCAATACGCAAATGTGGAAAACATCACCTAAATTCTGAAAGACAATTTTAATTTTCCACGAAATAGTTCATCTTGGGTTCGCTGTCCTTCCTTCCCATTCGTGATTTCTGTGTCATCCCCTGCCTTCTCTGAATATCCACTCTTACTGTGTATCTCTTCTTCCTTGTGGGTTGATACTGCAGATCGTGTCACTATGGATCACGTTGTTCAATCGTTGCAGTCTCTTAGTGTTGCTACTAAAGACAACCTGTCCACTTTAGAAGACATTTAAAGTACAAATTCAAAAGAAAAAGCCTCCTGAAGGAAGCGATAACCCATTCGTCAAATAATAATACTGAATCCTATGAGAAGCTGGATTTTGTAGGGGATTCGGTTTAGGTTACCTCGAAACAAAGCATCTCTACTGCACTTACCCTAAGCTGTACCAGGGCACTTTAACTCTCCTGCGTCCCAGGAATGTTGACTTCTGGTAAGTGAAGTTTACGTTAAGACAATGTCTGAGAGTTTTAAACGTTGTTCCCATTTACACATGGTTATTCCTGCCCACGCTCGTGCATATACGCTTATATGCTTAAACCTCTTAAATTTAAGAATTTCCTATTGTGTTGTGAAGTAGCATAACTTACCATGTTGGAAATAATCTTTAACGCAAGGGTTAAAAAGAAATTGTCTTCCATCAGAATTCGCGCCTGTTCTACAGCTATATCTTTTCAGAGTAGACTTTTCAGGACTTGCAAGCTTAGGCTCGGTGTACATAGCGTGTTTGGTTTGGTCTGAGGGGAGGCATTTAGTGTGGAGTTACCTTGGATATTTCAGACTGTAGATTAAGTTTACCTGACAGTTTAAATGCATCTTGACAGTTGCATATCTCAGAAAATTAACTTACACCGAACCTGTGCCATAGTTCCATATCTCAACTAAAGGTAATCAATTATAGGTATCTAAATGCAAATCCCGAGGAGATTTGAAAATACTTCAACAATATTGTTCAATGCATATCATAATACATCCTTTCCTTGCGTTAGGACTTACTAATATTAATGATCAATAGCAAATTTTTCTTTAAAACTCAGGTCTAAAAATTTGATTGAGATAGTCCATAGTTATAGATAATAGTTGTAGTAAATTTATCGATAGATTATGCGCCTCTGCCTTGCGCGCTGGACGAGGGTCCTGAGAAACCCTAGATTTCTAAGTTTTAATCAATGGCAGGAAGACCTTGTCCCACGACAATGGAATTAGATTTAGGTTTACGCCCTTACTGCCTTGAAACCTATTACAGTTTTAATGTAGGAGACAGCTAGATATTTGATTGGTGTCAGCCTTTGGGGAGGGTATTGTCGGTTGCCAAAATCAAAATTTGGGTATCATTTTGAAACCGTGCAATATTGACAGTGCAATACGTGTACCCTTTTAAAACGTTGAGCTGGGAAAATCTTATACCCCTTGGACGCGTCTAACCATATTAAATTGCTACCGGACAAGGATTAATAAGCACACACCATCGTTCTCCTTTAATGAAAGTTTACGATTTACGAAGAAATAGGTTTTATTAAAGGAATCTGATATAGTGTAACTGCAATAGGGAGATTCCAGTTGCCCGACGAATTGCCATAAGAAATTCCTCCTAGTTGTTATTCTTGTGCTCATCATCGCTAATAGTATATAAGGGGTGTAATGGTGATGATTAAACTTCCAGGTTAACCTTGTTTAGTTCAATGTTATGAATGTTTAAAATGCAATATAATAATGATGCTTAAGAAGCCATGTTAACCTTGTTTAACTTAATGTTATTATTGTTTAAAAAGGCAATATAGTGATGATGCCTAAGCTGCCATGATTGACCTTGTTTAGTTCAATGTTATTAATGTTTAAAATGCAATATAATAATGATGCTTAAGAAGCCATGTTAACCTTGTTTACTTTAATGTTATTATTGTTTTAAAAGGCAATATAGTGATGATGCTTAAGCTGCCATTATTGACCTTGTTTAAATTAATGTTATTATTGTTTGAATGCAATGTAATGATGGTGCCTAAGCTACCATGTTAACTTTGTTTAGTTTAATGTTGATATTGTTTAATTTTGCAATATAATGATGATGCTTAAACTACTATGTTAACTCGTTTATTTAATGTTAATATTGTTAAATTGAAATGCTAAGGATGAAGCTTGAACCGCCATATTAATATTTACTTAACTGCAATGGTAATACTTGTTTACATTGCCATAATAGTATTTGTTCTAATTTGCAATGTTAATGATGACGGTGGAATCGCAATGTCAATTTGGATTAATTGAATCTTCGTGACGATATTTAATTTGCAAAGTTATTATTCGTTTAATTTGAAATGTTAATGATATGGTCTAAATTGCAATGCAATTACGATTATTGCTTGTCCCTATACTAGTGCAAACCGACCTTATAACTAAATAATGGGGGGTTGAGATTATTGGCTTTTACCTTATGATAAGGTCTTCGTCGGTTAATGATAGTTTATGGAGCATTTGATCTTGATGGATGTCTTCGGGTCTCAATAGGGGTTGGTCGATATTTACGTCCTCCTGACTTGCGTCTCCCGTAGAGGTCATGGTTGTCCCTGATTTTATAGTACCTGGTGGTATTGCATTGCATGGTCTGCTTGTGTCGGGAGGGAGGTAGACACCATCGGTAGCCTTAGTGTTTATGTCGGTTTGTTTCCCTGCGTCAAGAATCCAGTGCCGTATCAAGAGTCTCAGGCCCTTTAAAGGCAGGGTTTCCACTCTTGCGACACACCTGAGGGGATTACTAGTTTCTGCCTGAGCAGTCGGCCAGGAGTCTGTCTAATCTTCTTTCGAGAAGACATAAGACTAAACGCCCTGCTTTCCTGTGCAGAAATAGTAAATCTAACACCATGGACTCTTCCCTCTTTGTTCTGACTGTGCAACCCCAGTATGTCTTAATGGTTGTGTTGTGCGCCTCATGCCTATGGTCGTATCTTGTTGTAGTTACTCCTTGTGAGCCTTCAGTCTTCTTGTGCTGAACATCGTGGTTGCGTCTTGTTGGTTTTCGAGTGGCGACGTGGAGTCCAGTGTGTCGGTTTCCCCTCCTACACGTGCGCACACACTTTTAATCAAAAAAAAATTACACCTGTTGTCAGAGTAGTTGTCCTTAACTAGGAGGGTTGGTACAAAACGCATGATATTTGGCCCTTTGGAATGTGGCCCCAACATTCTTCAAACCAAAGGGCATTCTAGCATATGCATATGTCTCCAATGGTGTGATAAATGTTGTCTTTTCCCTATCTTCCTCAGCCACCAAGCCCTAGTTATATCCAAAGAAACCATCCAACATGGACATGTAGGCCGATCCAGTAACTTGATGTAGAATAAACTCCATGTGAGGCAAAGGGAAATTATCTTTTATGATTTTTTTGTTAAGGTCTCTGAAGTCAACACACATCCGTATTTACCCAGTACTTTTTCTTACAATCACTAGATTTGAAATCCATTTTGAATGTCTAATGGGATAAATTATCCTTTCCTTCTTCAACTTCTCCAATTTGATTTTTACCAGAGGTTTCAACTTGGGATTCATCATCCTTATTTTTTGTTTCACTGGTTTTGATTCTTCCATCAAAGGAATGACATGTTGGAATATAGTTTTATCATAGGCTTTTAAATCATCATAGGTCCAAGAGAACACATCAATATATTCCTTGAATAAGGAAATATATTGGTCAACCGCTTCAGTGGTGTAATCAACTCTCAAGTTGACATATTTTGGGGACTTGTTTGTTCCAACATTGACTTTTCTCGTTTCTTGCACTTTTCAAACTGAAACTTCTTCAAGGCTATTCTTGGCATGATCGTATTTTATAAACAAAGATTCATATTGTATACAATATTTTGGGATGACAGACGAGCTATCATCTTCTTCATCATCATCGTTTAACAAAAAAAATTCCATTTGTTCATCATTCCCAAATACTTGGAAGTACTCTATGTTATAGACCACAGATGGTCGAAAAGTTGTTTCTACCTGGAAAGACGTATTTCTTTGGACATCATCTGGGTTTGATAATGAAGTTGCCAAGGCTAGTGAATCGGCCTTGTTATTCTTGTCTCTTGGAATGAAAGAAATGTTGAAGGAACTGAAAGATTCCATCAACTCGTTAACTCTTTTGAAATACAACTTCAGTCTTTACTTTTTTATTTTATACCTCTAGGTAACCTGATTGATGACCAACTCTGAGTCTCCATTTACAACAAGATGTTCTATTTTCATTTCTTGTGCAAGGATCATCTCCTGAATCAAGGCTTCATATTCTTCCTCGTTATTTGTGCATGAAAACTCCATTCTCATAGCATGGGGATGCATAGTCTTATTTGGACTCAAAATAAAAATTCCAACTTCGTTCCCATATTTAGAACATGATCCATCAAATGACATCCTCCAGTAGCCTTGAAACAAACAATCTTGGTTCCCCACATCTTGAACTTTCTCTAGGATTTTGTTGTGCTCCATGTCTAGGATATCATAGTTTCCAATCCCGACATCTATATAATATTCCATCAATTCATTGTCCTTCTTCTTGAAAGAAAATGGTTTTCTTTGTTCACGGGGTACTTTAATTATCACTCCCTCTTTTCCCGGTAGCATCATACAAATTTTTTCATTCATTATATATCCACCGATCATGGATGTCCAGTCTCTTCCCAACACAAATCCATATGCTGGAGCAAGGTCTACCACAATAATATTGAAAATTGTAATGATATGGGGAGCTTCTATAATCCAAGCATAAAAATCCTTGATTTCTCCGTACGTTGGTACTTTTTTAGAATCAATTTTGTATATTGTTTCACTGGTTTCATAATACTTAGTGAAACTCATGCCCAACACCTCCATGACCACTAGTGGAATTATATTTTTTGTCTTTCCAGTGTCAACTAAACAATTATGTAGTGCAACATCATGATTTTCAATCAAGATATAGAAGGGAAAAAATTTACCTCTCGGCTTGGCAATTTCCGGTCTCTGGCTTTGTTTTGGATTGGTAACGACAACTTCAACTCTTTCAGATGGATCATCCAATAACTTCAAAATATTATGTCTTTGTTGGGGAATCTTCACCACTTCCGTAAAGGGAAAATTTATCATCAATTTACTTAGGTCCTCCACGACATTATACATCATTTGAGTGGATCTTGATGCTAGGTGTTTCCTTTTAGTTCCATTTCCATCCGTCACTTTCTCATTTGACACTTTTTCATTTGTTTTTTTCTTTTTCCTTTTCTTTTTGTTTTTCCCTGTCAAAGTCGCCTTTATTCTTGGGTCTATTTACAAATCCTATCATCTGGGTGACGTTTTATTTTGAGTTGGGATCATTGTCTCCCTCTCCAAATATATACATGGATGTCTCGCATCTGTCCATTTGCACAATTTCGTAGCTTTCATCAAGTAAATAATAATTTTCTTGCACAATTAATTTATCTTCATAGACATCATCCAGAACAATCACGTTTGGAGTAGGTTGCCTAGGAACCCTTGGTATTTGTGGGTTATCCGCATTCTCAAACCTCACTCTATTCTTAGGGGGAGGGTTCCTCCTTTTCTCGGGGATAGGAATTATTGGGTTTGGCATGTAATTATCTTCCCTTCTTAGTCTGGTTATCTCGTTCTTCATTTGTTTGATGGTTATATTCATTTGTGCAATTTAAATTCTTTTCTTAGTTTCCTGTGCAGCCACAGGGTCAATCTTTACATCAGGTATGGTCCCCTTGAAAAATCCTCCTCCGGCCATTTGGATTTGGGCCACTCGATGCTTTAATTCCTCGTTTTTTCTTGAGTTGGAATCTCCTTGATTATCAATACTTAATCCTCCCAGTTGTCTTTATACTCTTCTCAGTATAATGTCGAGGTTGACACCTGTTTCAATCATAATTTCTTCCATCTAAGTGGCTTTGGTCATTTCCTCCTCCAAAGTATCCATTTGGAATGTTTTGATGGCATATTTCACATTCGGGAGCATTTAATTATTATAACAACCGAGAATGATCGGGTCATTTGGTCTTTTATCTTCTAGGATTCTACTCAAGGTATTATTGAACCTAAGGTTAAAATGTTGTATCCTTTCATTCTTCCTCAACCCAATCTGGGTGAAGTCAGTGAGGAGGGTATGATAAGAAATTGGAGGGGAAAACATAGTTAGGAACATAGCTTCGAGGCCGTTAAATGAGCGAATGGATCTACTGGGAAATGTTGTATACCATTCATAAGATTTTTTTGACAAGGTTTGCATAAACAAGCTTACCATGACATCATCATATTCAACACGGTGAAATTCACAAACATCAAGAAATAAGTGCAGATGCCTCTTTGCATCAATTGTTTTGTCTCCAGAAAATTCCTTTAAGGTTCCCTTAGGGAGAATGGGGAGCTCATGTTTCTAACCTATGAGATTAAGAGGGGAATCTCTTACCCTCTTTCTACTTTCAAACCCTAGGATTCCTTGATTTCTTGCGGCATCTCTTCCACCTCCTTGTCTCTCCTCATGATGCTCATCCTGGGGCTATTCATCTCTCGCTGCCATGTCTAGGGAGACTTCAGGGATAGACTTTTCACTTTTAATAATATAGAGTTACTTACTTTTACTTCTGGTAATAGGTCCTTTGTATTCATCCAACTTCAATCTCAATCTCTGATCTTGTCGTTCTTCTCTCCCCTGTCTTCGGAGAATTTTTGTTTCTTCTTCTTGGACTAAGATCTTCTAGGACCCTTCTAACTCTTCTTGAGTCTGAGCTGTTTTTATTACCAGATTGTACAACTGGTGTAAAATGCTTCGTTGATTATTCCATCCAATTTTCAAATGGGGTTGATTACCCCGGGGTAAAGTCATATATTCTTTCATAAACGCTACACCAGGTTCCGAATTTTCATTTCATGTCCCCAATATGGTTGCAAAAAATGTTGACGCTTGAATATGTTAGGACCAAAACAGAAACCTCACGAGGATACAAATCCCCCTGCGTTTTTATAGAGGTGGTACTCCTCTATTATGATTTTTCGTGGGACTGTAGGTCTTCAGAATGTGGGACTTTATAGAAGTTTGTCATGGTAATCAAAGAAAAAGGAAAGGTGCAAAAAAAAAATCTTTTTGTTTTCTTTTAAATAAAGTCCCTGATAATGGACCAAGAACCACACACATTCACACATTTAAAGTAAATAAGAAAAATTTCCTCACACCATCATAGTTTGGCTAAAGATTTTTGATCACATAAAAATAAAAGGAAATGATCTGCATGCATAAGAGAACTTTGACAGAGTGATACATGGGTATCTCAAATAAATATAATGATAGATAAACCTCAAATAATTTATATTCAGAAAACTAGGTTACAAAGTACACTTGAGATTTCTAAAAAATATATAGTTTATTACATATTCTCCGAAATTTAAATGTGTTTGTCATAAAGACTAGGATAAGGGATCTTGCGGACCACAAAGAATATATATATATATATATATATATATATATATAAGAATGAAGTTTGTAGAAGGAATAAAGTGGGCAGTGGAAGACAACAAGACCTAGTAAGAAGAAAAAGGAAATTATCAGCGTTCGGTTAAATCTTTCTATTTAAAGAGGTGGAGTAACTGGATGAAGGACTTGATAAATAAAGAAGAATGTGATTAGTATGAAATTAATATTATGGTACCTCTCTCTTTGTCACTTTCTTGCTGGTGTCCTTTTATTGCTTTCATCGATGGTTACAGGAACTGTCTCAACTGCCTTTTTCCCTTCATCGGTTAATTTTTCGATAGTGTTTTTTAAACCAATCTTTGATGTAGCTTATCATTAGAGCCACGTTGATTTCATGCCGTATTTTTATATTGAATAGCTCGCCCTCCAATTCCCTTAGATTAATGGAAATATTACGCAAAGGTTCTTCAATATCTTGATTTTTCACTGAATAATCCTCTAGCCAGTTGTCTACGTCATCTTCATTATACTCAAGAATGCCATAGAACTTTTCAAATAATAACCCTTTAAAGATATCAACTTGTTTGGCAAAGGCTTGCTTGGTTAGGAATAATGAGTTGAGGATCAATTTGGGGTATTGGACCTCATTGGTGCTTCCGGCTAGGTCTATCTAAGTCAACCTCTTGAATAGTTCTTCCTTCTTCAATACAGCTTGGTCACATGCTTGGAAAATGATATTCAACTTTTTAACCTTTTCCTTCCAGCGTGAGTTCAGTTGTTTTATCCAGTTTAGAGAACGGAGATCCTCTCTTTTTCTCAAATCTGTCATATTGGTAACTTTAAAACCAAAGGGTATGACTGCGTCAAGGTAAAATCCTTCTTCATTTTACAAATCCGCCTGTAAATATTCATGGAAGGCATCTGGCCTCCTTCCAAAAGAAGCCATGTTCTTTGACATCACCCAAGCCTCTGTAATGAGTTCCATTATTTTCTTAATTTTCTTCTCCACGTAGCCCCTGGCTGATGCGAGTAGGATTGAATTTGAAGGTGTGGTAGGCCCAATCATTACTAAAGGAATAGCAAGTAATGGAAGAGGAATTAAAGCTTCTTCCAATTCTCTGATTCTTTCCTTTAACTTGGCGTTCTTTGATTCAAGGTCTCCAATAGAATAGTCTATAGCATCTCCATTTTCTCAGTGAATTTTGGAAATTTTGGAAGGCCGCATGTTCCGTAGCTTAACCTCTGAACGATATTTCCCCTTTTTATTCTTTACCTCTCTTTTCTCAATAATTAAATTTCTAGACTTGCTGTAAAAAAAAACACTCTAAAATACAAAAGTCTCTTCTTCATCAAAGATCTTGCTCTCAATTATTTCCATTAGAGGATTTTGGTGAGTCGTGTCCCGTGGTTGATCAGCATTGGGGAACACTTTTTCAATATCAATCTTGAGTTTTATATCCTCAAGGGAGAAGTCGTGGATGTCACTTTCGACTCGAGGTTCTTCCTCTTCTTGCACAATATTTTTTCTTTTCTTCCTCAAGGGAATTTTATGGGGGATTTCAATTTTTCCCGAAGGAGAGTTATTATCTCCTCCTTCTCCTGAAGAAATGTGATTCACTTTCTTAATTGGGTGGGCCGTTGGGGCACTGCTCCAAGATGTTTTAATTTTTCGAGTGACAGTTGGGGATTGTGCACTCTTCTCACCGGGACCTTTTCCTTTATGTTTGTATGACTCATTGGTGCTGAGTATTGTTTCTAGTTCACCAACATAATGAGAAGGAGTTCCCAAGTCATTATCTCCATCTACATTCAAAATAGTATTAATAAAATAATTGTTGAAGCCAATTGCCAGTAGATTTTCTAGAAAAATTTCGCTAGCGTCAAATCCTTTTATACTTTCAAAATATCTTAGATTCATGCTATGGAAGTGGCCTGCAAATTCATTACTCTTGTTCATATTTTTGAATATGAAATCCCCAACTTTCCAAGGCAGAGGTATGAATTGTTTTTTTCTCTTTTCATGGAAACAATGCAACCAATAGTTGTATTGCCTTGCTACTTCAGTAACAAACATTTTGTCAGATGTGTGGCATGGAAGGAAGGAAGGATTTTCCTTGTAACCAAAAATCCTTATGACATTGTAATTCTCCATTTGTTCCAGTGTCCCCTTCCTATCCAGGAACTTACTCATCTGGTCAGGCATACAGGGGGGTGTCCTTTCCCAACAACAAACCTTTAAAAACTAAGACAAAGTCATTAAAAACTTCATAAAAATGTTGGGAGGCTTTGTGCCTCCATAATGTTTGATACCAGAAGGTTACCAGGTCAAATTCAAAGTTTACCTTCTTATACACAGATAATCTCGAAAACTGACAGCAATGTGCTATCGCAAAAACTGAATAAGAGGATATAAATAATTTCTTCTCTTTTTTGTATTGTGACAATTGGGAAGAGATTTCAATGGAAATCAACTTGCCCCAATCGAATATCGCTTTTTCCTTGACCGTAAAGTATAAAATGTAAATAATCATGCGAGAAATGTTGGTTGTAGATTCTTGTCTTATTACCCTCGTGAACAACCAATAAATTTCCCGGAAGGGATTTTTACATGTGCCAAACTCAATCTCTTGATGTATTCAGGGACAACCATTGGGTTCTATAGGAACTCAGGTAAGAGGTCCAACCCATTTTCATGCTTCTTTAAGAATTCTCTGCAATCTTCACCCTTGAAGGTAAGTGTTGGCTCGGGAAGTCTCAACATATTTCAAAATATCTGAGGCGAGAGAGAGACAAAGGAATGGTCCCGCAATTGAATGATCCATTGGCTTGGAATATATCTCTCGGCGCACCAAGAGACCAACTCCTTACAGTCAAAAACCTTTAGGACACAACCTACACAAGAGATTCCAGGCATCTAGATTAATTCCTTCTTGGCAGAAGGGGATGAGTAGTAAGAATATGCTCTAGACCACTGAAAGTTCTGATCCTCACGCCCAAAAATGTTCAATGTATCTCCTCATAAATGTTGTTGAGTTGCTTCCATAAGTTGTCGAAAACATTCCTTTGGTCCAAATAATGTTTAAAATGAATGCTTGATAATATAATCCTCTGTACATCCTAGTTTAATGTGTTTTAATAGGATATCTTCTCAAGCCCTTCGCTTATTAATGAAAATATTTATGGAACCTGCATGATGATTTGTTAGAATTAAATCATACTAAATTCATATTGAAAAAAGAACAAAGGTTGCAGGGACAAACGAGAGAGAAATAGGATTTAAGATTTTTATGAACCCAGGAACCCGCATACCAGTGACTACAGAAGGTCGAAAAATGACTAAGTGTTGTAACGCAGTCGGTCGGATTTAACAAAGGATAGATGATATACTTAATATCTGGGGGGGTTCAATGGTCAAAATGTACATCACGGATCCGTTGGATGCAAAATGTAGATCACGGAACATGGGATATGAAAGCTTGACCCCACCAACCCTGGAACTTGTGACTGCAAAAAACAACTAAGTATAGGATAATGTGGCAATCGGTTGGAATCGTAATGTGAGGGTGCGGATGGAGATGAGGATCTGCAAGTTTGCCAACCCAGGAGCCCATGAACCTGTCATTTTGGAAAAAAATACTAAGTATAAGAACTAGAAAGGGAGAATAGAAGGAAAAAAAGAAAAGGGAAAAAAGGGGTAAGTATAGAGGAGGGAAAAGAAGGGGAAAAAAGAAGTTGGGAAAATAGAAAATGGGAGGGAAATTTTGGAAGTGGGAATTGATATCAACAACAGGCTCCAACTGTGGGATGATGACCCCCTATGGGTTTTCAAGAATCCATAATCTCTCGTGACCGGGTGCTTCCGCCCATTAGGCTTTGGAGTGAAAATAAAAATATACAAACTAAAAAATTAAATTATGTACATTGAGAAATGAGAAAGTATTAACAAAAGAAACCTTTCAAATGTTTCTTGTTGACAAGAAGCATCAACCTTTTACACTTCATGTCTTGGAGAATATAGGAGTTAAATCCCAATATCTTCTCGACGACATATGGTCTGATCTAGAGTTATTCAAACTTTGTATGCATGGACGATCTCTCCTTGGCCTTGTGCCAAAGTAACATCATCTCTCCTTTTTGGAAATTATTTACAGTTGTGCTCTAATCGAAATATATTTTGATGCTCTGTTGCCTTTGAGAAGCTTGATTTAGCGCTTTGCTTCTTTCTTCTTCCAACTTCAACAACTGATTAATTCTCCTTTGGATGGGTGAACTGTCTTCTGTATCTTTGATATTAACCACATAAATCAACGCATTGAGCTAGAGGCTAATCGTCATTTTCGCCTCTTTCTCGTAAACTAATATATATGGAGACATCCCTGTGCTATCCTTTGGGGTCGTTCTATTTTCCCATAATGCATCTGTCAACTTCAAATAAAAATTCCTTTGGTTTCTATCAACGGTTTTCTTCAGTATCTACACAAGTGTTTTGTTTGTGGATTCAGCAAGGCCATTACCTTGTGGATAATAATTTGATGATTGACCAATGAAGATTCCATATTTTCCACAAAACTCTGTAAACGTTAACCCGATGAAGATCGAACCATTGTTTGTGATAAATTTATCTGGGACACCAAATATCAATAGAATGTTGTCTTTGAGGAATTTAATTAGTTCTTCAACATCATCCTTCTTTAAAGCCACCGCTTCTGGAAATTTCATGAAATAATTGGTATCTTTTAGAATGTAAATATTCCCCTTGCTAGACTTTGGATTAATCAACTCAACAACATCAAGTCCCCATTGTGAAAACGGTTGTTATACCACAATGGGTTGCACAGGAATTGAAAATTTCTTCATTTTTCTTGAAAACTGTTGGCATGACAAACACTTTCTTATCGTGGAATACGAATCTTTGAATATTTATGGCCAATAATATCTTGCTCTGGTTATTTTGTGGGAGGTTGCAGTAGGTGAAAAGTCTCCACCACATATTCCCTCATGAAATTCTCTGATTATTTCTTGGGCTTGATTTTCATCGACACATCTTAGTAGCATACCATCCAAATTTCTTTTGAACAGTATGTCAAAAATCAACACGTATTGATTCACCTTCATCTTCAATTTCCTTCGCTCCTTGGGATTCATGGTGATAGGAAATTTCATGGACCTTAAGTAGAATTTAATATCTTCGTACCATTATGAATCAATTAATGGTTCTCCGAATGAGATTGAAATCATCCCATCGACCGAATCCCCATTCGCGATGAGCTTGCATAAACCTTTTCCTTTGATCGCCTTTAAAGGTTTAATCTCAATATCATATTCTTGTATCTTTGACAACTAGTTAGCCCATTTTCATTCTCTCAACTGTTGATTTTGAAGCATCTTCACTAGTGATTATGGAAGATAAGAAATAATATGGGAGTTTAATATATACATCTGAAAGTGTGCTACTACTTTTACAAGAGCCAAGGATTACTTCTCCAGTTTTGAATACCCCAACTCATAGTTGTGCAGGTTTTTTCTCATAAAACGTATTTGGAGTTCTTCTACGTTGTTATTTTTCTGAGTGAGAATGGATGCAACAAATGTCTCTGTAGAAAAATAATAGATAATGAAGTCTCTTTGGAAGTTCAGATTGATGAGGACAGAAGCAGTGGTGATTTATCCTTTGATATTATTGAACGCCTCCCGAGTATATGTTGTCCATTCAAACCTCTACTCTTTTTTTAGCAACAAATTGATCGGATTTACAATGCTTGCGTAGTCAGGAACAAATATTCCCACAAAATTGATTGTGCCAAAGAATGACTGGACTCCCTTATTGGATGTTGGTTGGTTGAGCTCGTTTATTTCTTTAACTCTTTTCAGATCTATGTAAATCCCTTCCTTGCATACAATATGGCCCAACAATTTACCTTGAGTCACAATGAACAAGCATTTCTTTGGATTCAGAGAAATGTCGTATAATATACATCTTTCAAAAACCTTTCTTAAATGATGGATATGATCCTACATTTTCTTTGAATGCACCATCAATTCATCTTGGTAGTCTCCATAAAATTTCCTATCAAACCGTTGACCGCATTATCCATGTCTCTTTAGAATGTGGCTCCAACATTCTTCAAACCAAAGAGAATTCTAGCATATGCATATGTCTCCCATGGTGTGATAAATGTTGTATTTCCCCTATCTTACTCAACCACCAAGACCTGGTTATATCCAGAGAAACCATCCAACATGGACATGCAGGTCGATCCAATAACTTGCTTTAGAAGAAACTCCATGTCAGGAAAAGAGAAATTATTTTTTATGGTTTCTTTGTTAAGGTCTATGAAGTCAACACACATCCATATTTCACCGGTCTTTTTTATCAAAATCACAGGATTTTTAAGACAGTATGAATGTCTGATGGGATAAATTATCCCTTCCTTCTTCAACTTCTCCAATTCAATTTTTACCAGAGGTTTCAGCTTAGGATTCATCATCCTTATTTTTTGTTTCACTGGTTTTGCTTCTTCCCTCAAAGGAATGATATGCTAGAATATAGTTTTATCATAGGATTTTAAATAATCATAGGTCCAAGAAAACACATCAATATATTCCTTGAATAAGGCAATATATTGGTCAACCTCTTCAGTGGTGCAATCAATTCCCAAGTTGACATATTTCGGGGACTTGTCCATTCCAATATAAACTTTTCTAGTTTCTTTCACTTTTCGAACCTGAAACTTATTCAAGGAGATTCTTGGCATGATCGTATTTTGTAAACAAAGATTCATCTTGTCTTCTTCATCATCATCATTTAATAAAAAAAATTACAGTTGTTCATCGTTCTCAAATACTTGCAAGTACTCAACATTATCGGCCACGAATGGTCAAAAATCTCTTTCTACCTGGAAAGACGTTTTTCTTTGGACATCGTTTGGGTTTGATAATGAAGCCACCAAGGCTAGTGAATCATCCTTGTGATTCTTTCCTCTTGGAATGAAATAAATGTTGAAGGAACTGAAAGATTCCATCAACTCGTTAACTCTTTTGAAATATAGCTTGAGTCTTTCCTTTTTTATTTTATACCTCTAGGTAACTTGATTGATGACCAACTTTGAGTCTCCAGTTACAACGAGATGTTCTATTTTCATTTCTTGTGCAAGGATCATTCCCTGAATCAAGGCTTCATATTATGCCTCGTTATTTGTGCATGAAAACTCCAGTCTCACATCATGGGGATGCATAGTCTTATTTGAACTCAAAATAACAATTCCAACTTCGTTCCTAGATTTAGAACATGCTCCATTGAATTACATCCTCTAGTAGCCTTCAAACAAACAATATTGGCTCCATGTGCCTTGAACTTGCTCTAGGCTTTCATTTTGTTCCATGTCTAGGATAGCATAGTTTCCAATCCCGAAATCTATATAATATTCCATCAATTCATTGTCCTTCTTCTTTAAACAAAAGGGTTTTCTAGGTTTACGGGGTACTTTAATAATCACTCCCTCTTTTCATGGTAGCATCATACAACTTCCGTCATTCATTATATATCCATCGATCATGGATGTCCAGTCTTTTCCCAACAAAAATCCATATGTTGGAGGAAGGTCTACCACAATAAAATTGAAAACTGTAATGATATGGGGGTTGTCGTAATCCAAGAATAAAAATCCTTGATTTCTCCATACGCTAGCACTTTTCTAGAAAAAATTGTGTATATGCTTTCATCGGTTTCATAATACTTAGTGAAACTCATGCCCAACGCCTCCATGACCGCTAGTGGCATTAGATTATTTTTCGCACTAGTGTCGACTAAACAATTATGTAGTGCAACATCATGATTTTCAATCGAGATATAGAAGGGCATAATTTTATGTCTTGGCTTGGCAATTGTCAGGCTCTGGCTTTATTTTGGACTGGTAACGACAGCTTCAGCTCTTTCATATGGATCATCCAATAACCTCAAAATATTTTGTCTTTGCTGGGGAATCTTCACCACTTCCGCAAAGGGAAAATTTATCCTCAATTTACTTAGGTCCTCCATGAAATTATACATAATTTGAGTGGAGCTCGATGCCAGGTATTTCCTTTTAGTTCCATTTCCATCTGCCACTTTCTCATTTGACACCTTTTCATTTGTTTTTTCTTTTTCCTTGTCAGTTTTTCCTTTATTCTTGGGTCTATTTACACATCCTCTCGTCTAGGCGATGTTTTCTTGAGAGTTGGGATCATTGTCACCCTCTCCAAATATATACATGGACATCTCTCATCCATCCATTTGCATAGTTTCATAGATTTCATCAGGTAAGTAATAATTTTCTTTCTCAATTAGTTTCTCGTCATAGACATCATCCAGAATAACTGCGTTTGGAGTAGGATTCCTGGGAACCCTTGGTCTTTGTGGGTTATCCACGTTCTCAAACCTCACTCTATTCTCAGGGGGAGGGTTCCTCCTTTGATCGGGGATTGGAATTCTTGGGTTTGGCATGTAATTATCTCCCCTTCTCAATCTGGTTATCTCGTTCTTCATTTGTTTGATGGTTCTATTCATCTGTGCAATTTAAATTATTTTCTTAGTTTCCTAGGTCGCCACAGGGTCAACCTTTACGTCAGGTATGGTCCCCTTTAAAAATACTCCTCCTACCATTTGACTCTGGGCCACTCAAGGCTTGAATTGCTCTCTTTTTCTTGAGATGGAAGATCCTTGATTATCAATACTAAATCCTCCCAGTTGTCTTTATACTTTTCCCAGTATAATGTCGGGGTTGACACCCATTTAAATCATAATTTATTCCATCTCAGTGGATTTAGTCATTGCCTCCTCCAAAGTATCCATTTGGGATGTTTTGATGGCATATTTCACATTCAGAGGCATTGCATTCCTATAAAAACCGAGAATGATCGGGTCATTTGGTGTTTTATCTTATGGGATTATACTCAAGGTCTTATTGAACTGAGGTTAAAATCTCATATCCTTTCATTCTTCCTCAACCCAATCTAGGTGAAGTCGATGAGGAGGGTATGGTAAGCAATTGGAGGGGAAAACATAGTTAGGAACATAAATTCAAGGTCATTAAATGAGCGAATGGATCTACTGGGCAATGTTGTATACCATTCATAAACTCTTTCTAACAAGGTTTGCAGAAACAACCTTACCATGACATCGTCATATTTAACACTGTGAAAGTCACAAACATCAAGAAACAAGTGCAAATGCCTCATTGCATCGATTGTTCCGTCTTCGAAAAAATCCTTTAAGGTTCCCTTAGGGAGAACATGGGGCTCATGTTGCTCACCTATGATATTAAGAGGGGAATCTCTTAACTTCCTTCTATTTTCAAACCCTGGGATTCCTTGATTTCTTGCGGCATCTCTTCCACCTCCTTGTCTCTCCTCATAATGCTCCTCTCAGGGTTGTTCATCTCTCGCTGCTATTTTTGGGGAGACTTTAGGGCTAGAATTTTCACTTCTAAGAATAGAGAGTTGTTTACTTTTACTTTTGGTAATGGGTCCTTTGTATTCATCCAGCTTCAATCTCGACCTTGTTCTTTTGATCCTCTAGCTAGCCTTTGATTTCTTCGATCTTGTCATTCTTCTCTCCTCTGTCTTCAGAGGATTTATGTTTCTTATTCTTGGACTAAGATCTGAAAGGAACCTTCTAACTCTTCTCAAGTCTGGGTTGTTATCATTACCATATTGTACAACTGGTGTAAAATGCTTCGTTGATTATTCAATCCAATTTCCAAATGGGGTTGATTACCCTAGGGTAAAGTCATATATTATTTCACAAACTCTAGGCTAGGTTACAAATTTTCATTTCATGTCCTGAGTATGGTCGCTAAAAATGTTGACACTAGAATCTGTTAGGATCGAAACAACAACCTCACGAGGATACAAATCCCCCTGTGTTTTTATAGAGGTGTTACTCCTCTGTTGTGATTTTCGTGGAACTGTAGGTCTTCAGAATGTGAGAATTTATAGAAGTTCTTCATGGTAATCAAAGAAAAAGTAAATATGCAAAAACAGAAAATGTTTTTATTTTATTTTAAACAAAGTTCATGAGAATGGACCAATAACCACACACATTCACACATTTAAAGTAAATAAGCAAAAATTTCCTCACATCTATCATAGTTTGGCTAAATAATTCTAATCACATAAAAATAAAAGGAAATGATCCACATGCATAAGAGAACTTTAACAAAGTGATACATGGGAAGATCAAATAAAGATAATTATCGATCAACCTCAAATACTTTATATTCATAAAACTGGGTTACAAAGTACAGTCGAGATTTTTCCCAAATTAACTCTCTTGAAATTTCTAAAAATATATATAGTTTATTACATATTCTCGGAAATTTAAATGAGTTTTTCATAAAGACTGGGATTGGGGCTCCCGTGAACCATAAATAAAATATATATAAGAATGACGTTTGTAGAAGGAAGAAAGTGGGTGGCGAAAGACAACAAGACTTGGTAAGAAGAAAAAAGAAATTACCAGTCTTCGGTTAAACCTTTTCTATTTAAATAGGTGGAGTATCTGGATGAAGGACTTGATAAAGAAAGAAGGATGTGATCAGTATGAACGTACTATGATGGTATCTCTCTCTTTTTCAGTTGCTTGTTGTTGTGATTTTATTGCTTTCATCGATGGTTACAGGAACTGTCTCAACTGCCTTTTGACCTTCATCGATCAGTTTGTCGATAAAAAAATTTAAACCATTCTTCGATGTAGCTTCTCATTGGTGACACATTGATTTCATGCCAGATTTTTATATTGAATAGCTCACCCTCCAAGTCCTCCCTTAGATCAATGGAAATATTACACAAATATTCTTCAATATCTTGATTTTTTACTGAATAATCCACTGACCAGTTTCTACTTCATCTTCATTATACTCAAGAATGCCATAGAAATTTTCAAATGATAACCCTTTAAAGATATCAACTTGTTCCTAAAAGGCTTGCTTGGTTAGGAATAGTGGGATGAGGATCAATTTGGGGTCTTGGAACTCATTGGTGCTTCCAGCTAGGTCTATCTCAGCCAGCCTCTTGAATAGTTCTTCCTTCTTCAATACAACTTGGTCACATGCTTGGACAATGATATTCAAGTTTTTAACCTTTTCCTTCGAGCATGCGTTAAGTTGTTTTATCCGGTTCGGAGAAGGGAGATCCTCCTCTCTTATTCTCAACTCTTTCATATTGGTAACTTTAAAACCGAAGGGTACGAACGCGTCAAGGTAAAATCCTTCTTCATTTTTCAAATCCACCTATAAATATTCATGGAAGGCAAGTTCCCTCCTTCCAAAAGAAACCATGTTCTTTGACATCTCCCAAGGCTATGTAATGAGTTACATTTTTTTCTTAATGTTCTTCTCCACATAGCCCCTGGATGATGTGAGTAGGCTTGAAGATCCTTTCAATTTTTTTGCAGGTGTGGTAGGCCCAATCATTGCTAAAGGACTAGCAAGTACTAGAAGAGGCATTAAAGATTCTTACAATTCTTTGGTTCTTGCCTTTAACTTAGTCTTCTCTACTTCAAGGCCTCCAATATAATCGTCTTGAGAATATCTAGTTGCTCGGTGAATTTGGGAAATTTGGGAAGGTTGTATGTTCCATAGGTTAACCTTTGAACGAGATTTCCCTTTTTTATTCTTTACATCTCTTTTCTCAATAATTAAATTTTTGGACTTACTGTCAAAAATAGTGCTCTAAAATGCAAAAGACTCGTCTTCATCGAAGGTCTCACTCTCAATTATTTCCATCAAAGGATTATGGTGAGTTGTGTCCCCTGGATGATCAGTGTTGGGGAACACTTTTTCAATATCAATCTCGAGTTGCATATCCTCAAGGGAGAAGCCATGGATGTAACTTTTGACTTGAGGTTCTTCCTCTTCTTGCACAATATTTTTTCTTTTCTTCCTCAAGGGAAGTTTATGGGAGCTTTCAATTTTTCCCGAAAAAGGGTTCTTATCTCCTCCTCCGCCTGGAGAAATGTGGGTCAATTTCTTAATTGGGTGGGTCGTTGGAGCACTACTCCAAGATGTTGTAATTTTTGGAGTGACAGTTGGGGATTGGACACTCTTCTCACCGAGACCTTTTCCTTTCTATTTGTACGACTCATTGGTGTTGAGTATTTTTTACAGGTCACCAATGTGACGAGCAGGAGTTCTCGAGTCGTGATCTCCATCTTCATTCAGAATAGTATTAATAAAAGAATTGTTGAATCCAATTTCCACTAGATGTTCTACAAAAATTCCGCTAGGGTCAAACCCTTTTATCCTTTCAACATATATTAGATTCAAGCTGTGGAAGTGCCTGCAAATTCATCAATCTTGTTCATGTTTCTGAATATTAAATCCCCAACTTTCCAAGGCAGAGGTATGAATTGTTTTTTTCTCTTTTCATGGAAAAAATGAAAACAATAGTTGTACTTCCTTGCTACTTCAGTAAAAAACATTTTGTCAGATATGTGGCATGGAAGGAAGGAAGGATTTTCCTTGTAACCAAAAATCCTTATGACATTGTAATTCTCCATTTGTTCTAGTGTCCCCTTCCTATCCAGTAACTTACTCACCTAGTCAGACATTCGGGGGGTGTCCTTTCCCAACAACAAACCTTTAAAAATTGAGACAATGTCATTAAAAACTTCATAAAAATGTTGGGAGTCTTTGTGCCTCCATAATGTTTTATACCAGAAGGTTACTGGGTTGAATTCACAGTTTACCTTCTTACACACAGATAATCTTGAAAACTGACTGCAATGTGCTATCACAAAAACCAAACAAAAGGACATAAATAATTTCTTCTCCTTTTTGTATTGTGACAATTGGGAAGAGATTTCAATGGAAATCAAATTGCCCAATCGAAGATGGCCTATTCCTTAACCGTAAAGTATAAAATGTAAAGAATCATGCGAGAAATGTTGGTTGTAGTTTCTTGTCCGGTTAACCTCGTGAACAACCAAGAAATTTCCCGGAAGGGATTTTTAAATGAGCCAACCTACAATCTCATGATGTCTTCGGCGATGGTCGTTGGGTTCTCCTAGAACTCAGGTAAGAGGTCCAACCCATTTTCATGCTTCTTTAAGAATTCTCTGCAATCTTCACCCTTGGAGGTAAGCGTTGGCTCGGGAAGTCTCAACATATTTCAAAAAATATGAGGCGATAGAAAGATAGGGGAATGGTCCCACAATTGAATGATCCGTTGGCTTGGAATATATCTCTCGGTGCACCAAGCAACCAAATCCTTAATTTCAATAACCTTCGGTATGTAGCCTGCACGAGCGATTCCAGATGTCCAGATTACTTCCTTCTAGGAAGAAGGGGATGAGTAGTAAGAATATGCTCTAGACCACTGGAAGTTCTATTCCTCACACCCGAAAATCAGAAGTTACTTCAGTCGATCTATCCATTTATTAAGTACAGGGCCAAGACCCTATAGGAAAATACCCTACGGGACCATATATGATAGGTCGAACATAGAACCAGTAGTGAGCAACAATTTACGCCTCACATTGTTGCAACATTCCCTCTCCTGGAAGATATTCTTGTGAACGATGCACCTTACCACAATTGGGCTCCATGGAGTGACTAGAAATTGATCAGTTGATGTTTGTGTCTCCTTAGAACTGTTGTCGAGTTGTTGCCATAAGTTGACGAAAACATTCATTTTTCCAGATAATGTTTAAAATGAACATTTGATAATATAATCCATCGCACATCCTAGTTTAATGTGTTTTAATAGGAGATCTCGTCGAGACCTTCGCTTATTAATGACAATATTTACGGAACCTGCATGATGAGTTGTTAGAATTAAATCATACTAAATGCATATTGGGAAAGCGCGAAGGTGGCGGGGATCGACGAGAGCGAAATAGGATTTAAGATTTTTGTGAATTCAGGAACCCGTGAACCAGCGACTGCAGAAGGTCTAAAAATAACTAAGTGTTGTAACACGGTCATTCGGATTTAAAAAAGGAGAGATGAGATACTTAGGAAATGGGGGGGGTCCAATGGTAATAATGTAGATCACAGATCCTTTGGATGAAAAATGTAGATCACGAAACATGGGATATGAAAGCTTGACCCCGCCAACCTGAGAACCTGCGACTACAAAAAATGGATAAGTATAGGATAATGCGGCAGTTGGTCGGACTCATGATGTGAGTGTTTGGATGAAGATGAGGATCCGCAAGTCCGCCAACCCATGAACCCGTCGTTTTGGAAAAACGACTAAGTATAAGAACTAGAAAGGGACAATAGAAGGAAAAAAGAAAAGGGAAAAAAGGGGTAAGTATAGAGGAGGGAAAAGAAGGGGAGAAAAGAAGTTGGGAAAATAGAAAAGGGGAGGGAAATTTTGGAAGAAGGAATTGATATCAACAAACTCTTATCAACTTGTATGGGCAGATGGACCTGGCGAAAGGAAATTGATAAGGTAAGGGTTTTGACGTGTTTTTTATAGTCTATTTATCCCATTGGTTTTATTATATTAGTAATGGTAGGCCTATGGTTTTATCCTATTGGTTTTATTCTATTAAATGGTAGGCCTATGGTTTTATCCCATTAGTTTTATTCTATTAAATGGTAGGCCTATGGAAACTCATCTTTCTACCAAGATAGATCTTCATTGAAAAATAAGAAATGTGAAAGTCTCTGCAATGATTCTCCAATGTGAATTCATTACCGTGAAGAAATGGCTTTGTGCAAATCTGGTTTCACATATCTAAAGCATCCTCAAAGATAGCATCTAAATCTAAATAAAATCTCTCTATGAGAAATAATGACAAATTAAAATCATGAGCGACGACATAAAATAACATGACATCAATCTCAAATGGCCTTACATTCTAATTAAGCCATGCTTGTTGAATGCAATTCACATTTCATGACTTTCAAGTAAACAATCATCATCTCTTCCAACCCTATACAGGGAATAAAACCCCATCAAACAATCTTCTTTTATTGCATTAGTAATGTATGATCACTTACAAATATTCCACCATGAAATTCTTCTCTTAATGAGCTTGCCAAGACGACTTAGACCAGACTGTGTAACCTGTAACGGACTCATAAACATACTAATAAATACCTTTGTTGTATACCATCACTGTGGAATAATTTGTGTGTTGTTTGAGTGCTAAAATTCTATCTTTTATGGATTGACATAACTATTGATATATATGTTGCTACTTGCTTCCTGTATCAACTAATATTCACATCCCGTGTAAGTCGATACTCACAGCCTGTATCACCTGATATTTGCAGCCTGTGTAAGATGAAACTCATAGCCTGTATTAGCTGATATTCACAGCTTGTGTATGCTGCAACTCACAACCTGTATCAACTGATATTCGTGGTCTTTGTAAGTTGCAACTCATAGCCTGTATCAGTTGATATTCACATCATGTGTAAGCTGCAACTTACAACCTATATCAATTGATGTTCATAGCCTATGTAAGCTGCATCTCGTATCCTGTATCAGTTGATATTCATATCCTTTGTATGTTGCAACTCCCAGCCTATATCAACTAATATTTGCAGCTTGTGTAAGTTGCAATTCGCAGCCTATATCAACTAATATTCACAACCTATGTAAGATGCAACTCGCAGCCTGTATCAGTTGATATGTAAATTTGATTTTGTGTGTATTGAGTTGTAATATCATCATGTATTTTCTCTTCTTCTAGGTCTACCTGGAAAGCCATGTCTTTCTTCTTATGTAATATTTCAACTTGATTATGAAAATGTGATTATTGATATGATTTCATACCTTATTATTATTTCTATGATTGGATACCTTTCTATGATTATTGCTATGACTATAAATCTTGTTATGATTAAGTGTTCTGATTGGATATGACCAATGGTCCTTTATTGACTGATATGATACCTCTTTATTGACTGATATGATGCTTCTCTATTAACCGATATACTACATTTTTATTAACTAATATACCAGCACTGTCATGGAGAAACTTATCGTTGCATTTGATGGATGCCTATGTTGCAACTTGTCATGCATGCAACTTGACTTTTACAACTTGAGTTTAACAACTCATTCAACTTGATTCTTAACTTGACCTTTTACAACTTGAGTTTAACAATTCATTCAACTTGACTCTCAACTTGGCAATTCGAATTTCATTTCATGGTGGACAATGTTACATGTGCCAATGCACTAGATCAATACATGTACATCACTTGCAATATAAGGAATATTGTTTGTTTCTAGCTCATAGGAATTTTACGTTCAACCTAACTTTTGCTACATGCCTTGAATTTTTCTCATGGCTCACAAGGGTTGACTACGATCACAGAGGTTGTAAGTTCCCCCTAAATTTGTCACTAGTCTGTCTATGCTCACAGAGGTCGTATGTTCTCCCTGACTTTTGCACTAGACTGTCTATGTTCATAAAGGTTGTATGTTCCCCATAATTTTTGCATTAGAATTACATCTTGAATTTTGTCTTTGCCTTAGCTGGAATCACAAGATTATATAGAATCTCGTTCATATTGACTTTTGGTTTGACTCACAGAGGTTGTACATTCCCCCTGGCTTTTGTCAATACCTCACAAGACTGGTTGATTCTCCAAATTTCCCTGGCTAGCAATTTTATTTTTTTTAGACCTATAGTCCTCATCTATATAGTGACGAATCATTGTGGAAAATATAACATTCTCGTGGGACAAAAATATTTTCATTTGTGTTTTTCCACAAACATTTGTCTCTCTAGTGACAACTCAACGTGGAAAATATAGCATTCTTGTGGCAACAAAAAAAAAATCATTTGTGTTTTTCCATAAACATTCGTCTATATAGCGACGCAAAATCGTGGAAAATATAGCATTCTCGTGGCAACAAAAAACTTTTCATTTGTGTTTTGCCACGATTTTTCATCTACATAGAGACGAAAAATCGTGGCAAATATAACATTCTTGTGGCAACAAAAAAATTTAATTTGTGTTTTGCCACGATTTTTTGTCTATATAGAGATCAAAAATCATGGTAAATATAACATTCTCATGGAAACAAAAACTTTTCATTTGTGTTTTTCCATAATTTTCCATCTATACGGTCACGAAAAATCATGGCAAATATAGCATTCTCGTGGCAACAAAAAAATTTCATTTGTGTTTTTACACGATTTTTCATCTATATAGTGACGAACAAGTGTGGAAAATATAGAATTCTCATGGCAACAAAAGAGGATGTTTGTCGCTATATAGACAGAGTGTTGTCGCTATATAGACGGAGTGTTGTCGCTATATAGACAAATGTTTGTAAAACAAAAAGTTGGAAGAAACACTTACCAACCGAATGACACGTGGAGGCCATATTTCATGGATATTGCCACTATGAGTTTAGGGTCATCGATAGAGAGACAAAAAAAATCCACAAAAAATAAGACCCTCTTTCGTGGCAAGTTCATCGAAAAAGTGTCGCAATAGAAATGAAAAAGAGTGGCAAATGTGATCATATTTAGTAGTGCGAGAAGCACCTCGTATCCCAGGATTCATCAATAATAAGTGCATCCTTTGGATCCTCGAATAAACAACTGTTACGATCTTTCTTTCTTGTTAGGGATTAAAGATATCACAATAATGTGACATTGTAGGTTATACTCTAGCACCACCCACAATCTGAAAGAATACTAGCATGAATTTGTTATAACAATTATATCCTTAGGTCTTACTTCTTATAGTTTACTACATCACAAGAATCAATGCAATCTTAATATAACACTTAAATTGTAAGAAGATATTTCCAAGGAGGATTTCTACCAATTCCCAACCAGTATAATCCAAATGATCACTTCAATGTGGGATTAAATATCACTATGTCCTTAGCCACAAAAGAGACCTAGATTACAATCAGAAGGAGAAAAATTGTATATGCATACCACTTGGTTACATGTATCAATGGTCTCTCTCAATTAACATATTCTAAACTAAAGAAAATTACTTCTATTTCAAATGAAATTAAATGGTACCAATGGATGAATACATATAAGACAATCAATCAAAATTAAAATCTTAATTTTGCTAAAAAAAACCCTCAAAATATAAACATTGTCAGGCTATAAATCAATATACATCACTATCAAATATGGAAAACAAGATGAGGCATTCATGCACGAGCAATAACTTTAATCAATTACTAGATATGGCAAGGGTGTGGAGTTGACTATGGATATTTATGTGCATAGTTTGGACTTTATCTTAATCACCATGGGTGCCCACACTTTTTGTCAACCTCTTTTCCCATTGTGGAATTTCTTACTTTTACTCTTTTTTGTGTTCCATATGAGTGGTGGAACTCTCCTAGTTGACAATCCTATCATGTTACTTCTCGAGGAAAACTATTATCCTTTGAATACCCATTTATGTTTGGTGTTATATGTGCCTCTTTTGGTTGATCCCTTGGGCTTTCCTTCAATCCAAATGCTCTTCTCAAATTGTGTTACTCCCTGGTCTTGTTTGTAGTTGGGTAACCATGTCTTGCCATAGAGTGGAAGAAATTCATCCCTCGAGGAAGGATGTACCTCCCCACAATAAGGATGTTATTGTGAATTTGGTTAGTGGCTCCCCAAAAAATGGTAGTTACCTTATCTCTTTCAATTGATGGGCTCGTGGGCCACTCACACCAAGGAATGAATGTCTCCTTCAAAGATAAGTTTTTTAAATCGAGACCCTCCACCCAATCCTTCAACATAAATAAGTCTACCTCAATGTCCATCTTAAATATCAATCCTTGCTAGCTAAATAAGGAGGGATACCACCTCTTTCCAATAACTAATTGTATATTTAACAATGTTTGGTCAAAATTTGTTGAGCTCCAATGATTATCCCAAGATCCCAAAACTTTGAGATAAATCAGATAAGATCCTAGTTAATTCCCCCCCTAGGGAGAAGTATATTAGAGATTCCTTATAGACACAAATAAGATCAGGGCTAATGAAATCTTAAGGAGCCTTGTACAATTTTCATGGAAACCCATCAATCCCGTGTCATTTTCCATCTCAATAAGGGCCATGGTTACCTCATCCAAGTTTAATTCCATTTCATAAGCCTATAGTCATCGTCGCACAATTTTATTTTTGTTTAAAAACCTACAATCCTCGTCTCTATAGCGATGAAAAAGTGTGGAAAATACAACATCCTCGTCGCAACAAATGCTTATTATTTGTGTTTTTCCACATACTTATGTCGCTATATAAATGGATGTTTGTCACTATATAGAAGGATGTTTGTAAAAAAAAAAATTACTCCAACAAATTCTTACCATTTGTGTTTTTCCACATACTTATGTCACTATATAGACGGATGTTTGTCACTATATAGACGAATGTTTGTAAAAAAAAAAAAAAAAATTACTACAACAAATTCTTATCATTTGTGATTTTCCACATACTTACGTCGCTATATAGATGGATGTTTGTCACTATATAGACGAATGTTTGTAAAAAAATAAAAATAAAATTATTCAGGAACACAAACGAATGGCACATGGCAACCATTTTTCGTGGATATTTCCACGATGAGTTCTTCTTTGTCAATATAGCGACGAAAAAAAGATCCACAAAAAACAAACCTGATTTCATGGCAAGTGCAACAAATAAGTGTCGCAATGAATGTGAATAATAGCATGAATATATATATATATATATATATATATATATATATATATATATATATATATATATATATATATCACTATATATATATATATATATATATTGTAAGTGGTCGATGATTTTTGAATGGATATTTATTACATATGAAAGTGGTTGATGATTTTTGAATGGATATTTATTACATATGATGATTTTACTTTACTACTCAGGATGGATGTTGTCAAATTCAATCAAATTTCTTCATGAGTGATATGACATAAATTTCAAATGTGATATCTGGTTTTTCTAAGATCTCCAGAAATGTTATGATATACATTCCAAATGAGATATCTGGTTTTTTTTTTTTAAGATATAAGTTGTTTGACATTATACTTATCTAATATTGGTATATTTGACTCACTTGTTTTAATTATAGATGATTATCATGTTATAATCTTTATCTTGTTATTTTCATGGGATATTCACTCAGTAAAACTGTGACATAGCACCTGCGTTCATGGGATATTAAATAATACCCCTAACTTCACTAGATATTGATAAATACATCCCAAAATCCTTTTGTTGAACCCCCCACCCAATACATATTTCCAATAAAAGAAACCCTTGTTTTAACTAGATACCCCTTTTAGTACCCCCTAATACCTATAAACCCCTAGATATCCCACAACCCCCTCCAATATCTACAATATATTGACATTGTTTTTCATAATTAAAAAACCCCCTTTATGAATGAACATCATAAGATATTGGTAAAAAGGGTGAAGCTCCTGTGGCTATTTTATATGTATTGTATGTTGTATATTTTATTTAGATGGAGATTTAATAAGTATATTGACGTCATTAGTTTGTATGGATGTCTATTTCCCTAAAAAATCTTTATAAAAGCTATCATATAAAATACTTCAAATTTGCAATATGACTTACTCTATAATAATATAAGTTTTTAAGAGGCATGATATATTTAAATAATTAAATTGAAATAAAAAAAAATATTAAATTAATAAATGGAAGATAAAAAGGAAGAAACACGAGTTGTTAAAATGGAAGCAAAATGTGGCTCTAAAATGGAAGTAAAAATTGATATTAAATTGGAAGCCATACTTGGAGCTATTTCTGGATGTAAGTAGGAAGCTAAATTGGTTGCTTAAAAAGAAGCAAAAATGGATGTTAATTAAGAAGAAAACTCAAACACTAAAAGGAAGCAACCCCTGGACCTAAAAAAGGAAGCAAAACCAAGCGCTAAAAAGGAAGAAAACCTTGGAACTAAAAGGAAGGAAACCATGGAGCAAACAAGGAAGCAAATCTGGAAGCAACATTCAGTGCCAATTAAGGAGCAAAACCTGATGGCACTTCGGAAGCAACAAAAGAAACATTTATGGAAGAAACAATGAAAGAAAAACTAGAAGCAATCTTAGAAGCAAACCTTGGCGCTACCTAGGAAGAAAAAAAAGAAGCAATTCAGGAAACAAATAAGTAAAAATGGAAGCAATTTTAGAAGCAACAAAAGACTCAATCATGGAAGCCATTTTAGAAGAAAACAAAGACGCAATAATGGAAGTAAATCCTGGCGTACATTTGGAAGCCAAACCAAAAGCTATTTTAGACGTTATACCATAAGAAAAACAAGAAGCATGTTTGGGAGAAAAACTAAGCGCTATTTTAGGAGAAAAATTAGGCGTAAAATTGGGTGCCATTTTAGGCTCTATTTTCGGCACTAAACTAGGAGAAAAACAAGGCACTAACCCTGATGTTAATCTCGATGCTAATCCTAGCACCCACCTGAAAATGTCATTTGGCGTCGGGTTTTGCGTCTGCCATTCAACCCAATTCATGCACTCAAATACACTAAATTTTTGTGTTATTCTATGCATTAATGACATGTTTTGTTGTGGTGATACAATGATTGGTGACCCATGTATTTCGATGGATGGTAAATTTTTTATATGGACTTCAACAAACACAATGTTTATGTTTTGTGGGTACAAGATGAAAATTGAAGAAGATTGAGGATGAAGAATGAATAAGACCAAAGATGTACATGAGAAAAAAGATGAAGACAAAATATCAAAATATGAAGACCGTAGAAGACAGAAGATGAAGTCGAAGAACATCAAAGGAAAATATCATAGAAGATGAAAATGGGACCAATTCAAAGTATTGTTGAAAAGACGGAGGATGATGATTACATATTGAGATCACAAGTATTTGTTAAGGGGGAATATGAAGGATTAACTCCTACTTGTGATGTTTAATGAAAACACTATAACATGTTAATGAAGTGGACCAAGCATATTAGTCTATGTAAGAATCAAAGATGAGGAGAAAAGAGATATTTTAGGAATGAATATCAATTGAGAGATTCATGGAAAGATTTAAGGAGATATTGTGGAGATATTTATGCATATGGTTGAACTAAACATCTAATTATGGCATAGTTGTTATGGTCACCTATTGTTATATAAAGGGACCAATTGTACATTAGAAACACACATGGGAATGATTTAACCATTTGGGGGTTTCTAGAGTGTAAACTCTTCGTGTCCCTTGCTTAATATATGGTTGTGTATATTTGTTTCTAGTTATTAAAACCAGCACCTATGGATGGATTCCCAACCAAGGAGAAAGTCCAACATGGTTTCAATTCCAATTAGATAGAAATTCTATTTGTACAAATCCAAACCCAACACTCTAAATTTATCTCTATAAATTTGTTATGCTTGCATAAACACACACTCTAGATATTTGGAAGTTTCAACCTAGCACTCAATCAATCATATATCTACACATATGCGATTGTAACCAAGTAATAGACTTGATTCAAACTCTTCCTTCTTGAGCCTATTACTATCACCATAGCCATTGGAATTAAACACACACACACACCTACCTATGTAAAAGTTTGTATGTGAGTGATCCAATGCACATACTTGAGTGCGATTAATTGACTATGTATTGATGCCTAATGTAGATCACAACAATGGTTGTAGGGGACAACCATGCTTTTGGATTGACGATGTGAGGCAACAATGAGAAACATAGAGTTCAAAATATAGCACAAGAAGATACCAATGATCCAATTAAAGGGAGAGTTGAGTTATAGATTCAACCAATGATTCAATCAAGGAGAAAAGTTAGTTGAAGATGGTTAGTAGAACACATAGATAGGGAATACATTGTTTCTCTCTTTAGTGGTGTGTACTACCCAGACATATCACCAAAGGGCAGTAGGTGTACTCCTAATGTTGCAATGAACCATGATATATAGAAGATAAAATAAAACAATTAAGCTTGAGAATAAACCCTTAACTTCAAAAATACCAAAATGCATTAACATAACAATGAACACAAGAATATAGAGAGAAACCTTAGGTAGGGTAACACCATCAAATACTCCTTATGGAAGGAATCACTCCATAATCCATGTGTGCTACATGACAATAACATCCAAAATTCAACATATATCAATACAACGATACTTGTGTATCTATACTTTCTAATGAGTACTCTTAGGGGTTTGTGCCAACTACCCCTTATTATTATATTATTTCCTTTAACTACATACTGGGATTATTGCATGATTATGACCACATTACATTCATTATCCCATTGGAGGCCTTTGTACATACCCACTATTATCCTCCCTAGGTACATTACATTCCATCCCCCATCACACGTTTCATCCTTTAAACATGGGAGGAATCCATATAATAGATGTGTTAAGAAATGTAATTAGCTAGTCCCATGCATGAGCATTCATTCATCCTAGTGAAATATGTACATGGGGTCCAAATATGGTCTTTCCTTATGGATCTTGATTTTTCTTTCTCCTTTGGTTCCATAATGTTGTTGTGATACTTTGATGTCTCACTGCATTTCTTTTAGTGCTCCATGTTCCTTCATATTGGGTACTTTTCTAGTTCCATGTTGGTCCATAGTAAGTTTGTTGATGCTCATGACCTTGCCTTGATGACTTTTATTTCTTAGGGTGGGGTGGATGGTGATATATAAAAACCTTAGCTATTGGTTCTTCCTTATTTGACTCATCAATTTATGGTTCCCTTGAGGAATGCAACTCTGTAGATTATTCTTCCTTTTATGCCCTTCCTAGGGAAAAATTTTAGGTGCTTAAGTGGGATTTTCTTTATTTCCTTCTGTAGGCTCTTCTTTTGATTCAAACTCAGACTCTTCATTTGAGGTGTCATTAGGTACTGCACTTATTTTTCTTGCAAGGAATTATACATGCCACCCTGGTCCCTTCTTGTTTGGTTAGAGAAATATGTTGCAGTGTAATTTTATTTTTCTTGTACCAAAACTTTATAAATGTATTTTTCACATTAATATTGAATGGTGCCAATTAATTCCATCCAAGGATAACTAAGAATAATATCCACATCATCCGTACCTATAACATGAAAATATGAATGCAACACATAACTACCCATAGTAATATTCGAAATCTTTAAAACATTGAACATTCTCACCCTCAACCTGTGTGCTTTGAATATGCTTTGTGGAGACTTTCAATCTTTTAGGCAAGCTAACATTGATGGAATTATGCTGGAAACTAGGATTAATAGAAGCAATGACCTTCTCTTGTTGAATACATCCATGAACCTACAATAGGGAGTTATCACTAGATAATAAATACTTAGTACTTTATTTATCCTTCTTGATAGAATGAGACAACTTGTGTAAAAATACTTGTTCATATGCTTCATTTGAAAGTGCCTTCATCTTAGCATAGTTAAGAAACTCTCACCATCTCACAACACCTTCTCTTAAACCGTAACATAACCAATATCTTCAATTCCCCTTACAATATGACTTTGTCCTATATATCTATTCTTCAATTCTAGCATCAATGGAATTTTCTTGTAAAATCCATCTTTCTGGTTAGAACCCAAAAAAATAAAACTAAAATTTTGAAGCATTAACTTACTTTTTAATAGAGCCCCTTTATGCATCTAAAGTTTTGAGGAAACAAATTTGAAATGATTGTATCTCCCTTAATATTTCTCTGAATCTCTATTATGTTTGGTCTCGAGTGTTTTATTTTCATAACCATCAATGCAAATTCTACACATTAATGTGCAAAAGGCCTCATTTATTTATACCAAATTAAATAAATTACTTAGTATATTATATTTGCATAAATATACATAGTTTGCATTGGTTGTAGCGTTGACACTTATGTTGTATACCCTAGCTATAGTTTTCATTGGTTGTAGTGTTGACACTTATGTTGTATACCCTAGCTAGCCCCTACTAGCTTACGTACACATTATGCAAGTCATTTTTTTCATAATCATGCCCCTTGATGATTTGGGAGGGGTTTTTAACTTGAACATGGGAGCTACACCCCTCTAAAAAAGTAGGGGAGATTTACCATCTCCCATTCCCTTGTCAATTTCATAATCCTTCTCAAGGGTTATTGTCAAATCATGTAAGGAGGCTCCAAAGCTTGGTTAACAAGGACTCCAACCTTTACACCGCTCTTCTTCACCCACTTGACTATGGTTGTGACAGCGTTTGGATACAAAAATTATGAAAGTGGCCATTACAACTCAAAATACAACTTTTCATTTGGTTGTTAGCAAAAGAAAAAGTCCTTACCTGGGAGGCACTCCAGAAGAAAAGTTGGGAAGGTCTAGGGGTGTGTAAACTATGCAATTGCTACTCTGAAAACATACATCATCTTTTAATCCATTGCAACTTCACAAAGGAAGTTTGTCAGCGCCTGCACAATCGTTTTTCTCTAAAAATTTAGTGGAATGGATTCACAGTCTCAGACTGTTTTACTGTGTGGTCAAATGAAAAATTAGTCCTAGTCAGTTTGGCTACCCTTGCTTGCTGGCATTTATGGATTGAGAGAAACAAGGTGATTTTTTAAGATCGCTCCCCCTCTCTTTTCTCTGTGGTTCACAGGATTGTGGATTCTTTCTCCTAGCATCCGGCTACACAAAAATTCTTCCCAAACAAAGTTTGTGAGATATCTCAGGCTAAGGGATTCACCTTGGCTTGCTTTGATGGTGCAACCCTGTCAAATGGTAATTTTTGTGGAGCGGTCAATTTATTCAAGACCCATTCGTCGAGGATTACAAAATGGTTCATAAATTGTGGAGATGGAACAAATAAAAAGGAAAAACTCGTGGGGTTGTGGGCGACTCTCACCCTGGCAACAATCTGGTCGATCAAAAAATTACAAATCCTTGGGGATTCGAAAGTTATTATTGACTGGATCAATCAAAAGGGTAACCTCCAAGCGGTGAACATTGATTGTTGGAAAAAAAAAACCGAAGGATTTGGCAAAAAAATTTAAAGATATTAGCTTCCAGCATATTTATAGGGAACATAATAAAGAGGCCAACACACTTTCAAAGAGGGCACTTAAAGAAATTGAAGGAAGGATTTTGATCTACCACTAGGACAATGGGGAAGAAATCCCTCATTCTTTCCTTAACATCTTTGAAGTGTGAGAAGGGTGAGGTATTTGTGGAGTGAAAGTTGATTTCAAGTCACTTGCTCAGAAATTTCTGCCTCTTACAGTTTTAAGTTGTTGTTTTTTTATTGTTGAACAGTTTTCTGAGTATTTAGACATTGTATCTGGAACTCTCAATACTCTATCTTTTAGGTTGATCTTTAGTATCGCTCAGGAACATTTTTCTTATTTGTAAACGAATTTATACTCTATATAAATTTGAGATATTTTTCTTTTGGGAAAAAAGGACTCCTCCCATTCCCTTGTTGATTTCATAGTCCTTCTCAAGGGTTATACTCAAATCATGTAAGGAGGTTCCAAAATTTGGTTAACAAGGATTTCTCAATTTTGCAAAAGACTATAAGGAAAATATATGAAAGTAAGGATAATAAGTTTATTTCAAACTATATTATCTTTGATGGAAGGAAGGAAAGGGTTATTTAATTTCAATTATTCATATAAATAAATAAAATGAAATGAATAAACGATGTTTTAATTAAAATATTTGGTAATTAAATTCTCTTTAGTTAAGAAAAAAAATTGATTTTATGTAGAGTTAAAAATTGCAAAATCATGGAGTTAAGATACTAGTTGGTATAATATTTAAAATTATCTTATATTTGTTATTCAGAAGGATCAAATTCTAAATATTATATATTTTGTCGATCAAGAAAGTTGATATGATAATTTTGGTATTGAAATGTGAATTATTATTATTATTATTATAAGTGATGAACTTATCTTATTTAGATGTAAGAAAATAGGTTAACGGTCCAAGACTCAAAGTCATCTAGCAAAAATAAGAATCAATCTCCTTATTAACTACCAATAAATTATTTCAAATGATCAAATGTTATATATAAAAAATGATGTTGTTACACATTAAAATTTTAACATTGTATCAGAAATTAGATCTATAAGTTTAAGTATTATAACATTTTTCTTACTTCGAAAAAAATAATCATAAAGTCAAGATAGTTGGTATAATATCTAAAATTAATTTTTATCTGTTATTCAAAAGGATTAAACTTTCCCTCGGATGGGGTGTCACCAAGTTCATCACGCGAGCGGACAAGTGGGAGGACACCTGGCCACAACCCACTCAACACCTTTCCATCGCAGACCACCCTCCCGCCATGCATTTACCCTCTAGATCTACATACCCCCATTACTAACTTCGCACAAAGCCATATATGGCTATGGCGCTCCAGCTCGTTGAGGAAGTTAATGCGATGGGCTGGCCTCCCAACCAGTCCCATCGCAAGCTACAGATCCATGAATTTTTTCTCGCGTCGATGGATTCATTCGCTCATTCGCACACCTCGCCTCTTGCTCCTCGCAGTCCCATTTCTGTTTTTCTCCACCTCTGGTTCGAGTTCATCTCTCCGCTCCACCATCGGTTTGCGTTCATCCCTCTGCTCCACCTCTGGTTTGTTTTCTCCCCTCCTCTCTTGGTTTTCTTCTCGATGCCACAACAAAGAGGAAAATCAAAGCATGGGGCGACATGGTATAATGTGAGGGGGTGAGGCTTGCGAGGACAAGGTCGACAAGCTTCTCAAAACTTGCCTCAAACTCCAGACCATGCCTCCACTCTGGAACTCCCTCCTTTGTCCTCACCTTGGGTATGTAGAGTAGAGTGGTTCGACGGTATGGGAAATTCCCTTGGCTTCGCACCCAAGCTGAGCCTAGAGTCGTCGCCCATACACCAGTCTCCCTCCCACCTCCCCCTTCCCTCCGCTCCCCCCAGATGGACTGCCCCCCTCACTTCTTCCTCCTCCCCTCTCTCTTCTTTTTCCTCCCCACCTTCTTCTTCTTATGCTCCACCTCCCCCTTCGCCTCCACCCACTTGTGCTCGGTGCAATGGGCTCATGAAATTGAAAAATTCTCTGGAACTTACACAGAATTTGGTCTTCGAAGTCAAGCGCGACATTACGGAACTGTTGAACAGGGATGATCATCAGGAACATCGCGAGGAGTGATTGGAGACTCTTCTTTGTGCTCTACTTCACACCACTCCAGACACATGGACTCCAACCAAGGACATTGTGCAAGATCCACAGAAGGAACGGACGTCGGGCCCTAGCTCAGGATGATTCCGACGTTCACAGGTTTCACTGGTTTTTTGATGTTTCTAGATGATTTATTTTCCTAGGTTCTAGCCCTGCGAGGCACCCTAGCTCCTAGGCTTAGCACAGTTTTTTGTTACATGACTTTTTCTTTCTCTTGTCATTGTAATTGCATGGACAACTATGAACTGTATGGACATGTGGCAACATTGGTTTCCCATTTGGGCGATACTGCCACGGTCTCATTGTCTATCTCACCAGCTGTAATTTTTGGACTCTGGAAGATTTTAATATATTTTTCTAACTTACCAAAAAAAAAGGATTAAATTTTGAATATTATACATTTTGTTAGTCAAGAAAATTGATATGATCATTTCGGTCTTGGTATATGATCTAATTTTTTTTTAGCAATTAAGAGTTTATCTTCCTTAAATATAAGCAAATATGTTAACATCCCAAAATACAAAAACATCTAACAAAAATAAGAATATATTTCTTTATAAACTATCAATAAATTATTTGAAATGACCAAATTTTATATATAAAAAATGATGTAATTGCACATTAAAATCGTATCATTGTAACAATAAAAATTAAATATACAACTCTAAATATCATAACATTTTATTTTCTTCCATAAAAACATTAATTATAACAATGTTTACCAGATCTTTCACCTTTCTCACTCCACAAGCCATTCCAAGATGTATTAATGTACTTCATGAGTTGACATAATCACTTTCCTTGCACTATCTTAGAAATTAATCATTCTCGAGTGAGGTCTTCTTTTTGTCCTTTTCATTGGGAATATATGTATATCATATTATGTGAAATATTTTTACGAAATAAAATTAATGAAAGCCACGAAGGTTTAATTCCACTAAATGTTAAAACATTTTTTTACCGAGAAATAACGTATAACGGCCAACAACAATTATTAAAGAAATATGATTATCAAGTCCATCGAGATGTCAATTGACAATTGAAGAGAGAGAAAGGGCAACCACATTACTAAAGAAGTATGATTATCATGTTTAATGAGATTTTACTCTAAATCACATTTAATGTGTGGAAACTATCACTTAAATAACAATTGAAGAGAGAGAAAGGGCAACCACATTACTAAAGAAGTATGATTATCATGTTTCATGAAATTTTACTCTAAATCACATTTAATGTGTGGAAACTATCACTTAAATAATTTATAAATTTATGTTTTTGGTATCTTTAATTAAGTTTTTTTTTTCTAATTTTCTGGTTTTTAAGATTTGGGAGAGTTGGTCACTCATGGGATTCATTAATCAAGATTCATTTTTAAATATGACAAATTGTTACTTATAAACTCTAGGTTAGGTGTAATAACTTGTAAGCCACACTTAACTATAAATTTGGGTAAGATTCAAAAGATGATCAAGTTATGCCTAAGTTATGCCTAATTGACGATTGATTAAATCATATTTTAATTTTTTTGGTAGTGGGGTTTATTTGCGAAATACGATTTGTTGATAATTGCTAACACCATACAAATATCCACAAATAACAACTTGCTCACATGTACATAATCTACATCTCTAGAATTGAACATTTGACCTCTGGAGGAATTGAACATGTGACTTCTCTACTCCTTGCTTGTTTGAATATTTTCCCATGGTTTAGAAGAAAGAAATGGGTAACGTATTTTGGCCTTCCATCATCATGTAACCTTAGTCTCATTATCATGAGTCAAGTAAAGCCCCAAGTTTGACCAACTAGTCATAGTGCAATATTTAGTCATTTTTCAATGCTCAAAATTCACACTATAATCTCAAAATGGAAAATTAATAATAATTAAAAATTCAGTTCACTAATGCCTATACACCATCCCAAAAACAATGTAATAACCAAAAATAAATTTTATCAAACCATTATTTCCAAATTTAACATTTGATTCAATCTTCATTAATTATCTTCATCCTACAACTTCAATAAGATTATTCAAATTGAAATTAGCTCTAAAAAAAAATAGCCTACTATTTCACTTATAAATAAAATAAAATCATTGAGATCACTCATTCCATACATTACACATTGCAAAATTATACAACCAAAATTTGGTTAAAGAGAATTTGTATGTTTAACTTTATTGTTTCTATACTATTATAATTTTGTTTTAAAAATTTACCATTGAAACTTGAAATTGAAACATATATTCAATTTCTTTACAAGGTTTTAACCCTTTATACAACTTTAATTCCAAGTATATTCCCAATTATATTCTAAGCCTCTTTTTTTTCCATATTGAGCAGCTTTCTTCGAAGTGAATAATCAATCAATTTTAACCCTACCAACTTTAATTCAAATTATAACCTAAACCTTTTTTCATATTTCGTGGCTTTCTTCCTAGTGGAACGGTCAATTTTAACCCTCGTGTCAACTTTAACTCAAAGTATAACCTAGGTGCGTAGGATTTTGTACATATGTTTCCTTTAAGATTGCATAGTCACATATAAAGTACACAAAATCTTCATTTCATTTGGACCAAGTACATTGGTACCTCACGGCAATCAAATTAATCAAAGTAATGTATGTTAATTCCTCGCACTGCTAAAACATTTTCAAATTCATAATCATGAACAAAAGTGAAATAAATAATCTCGGTAGTGGAGCCATGTCCTCATCATACATGCTTAATTCAGATTTATTGATTAATTAAAGGTAAAAATGATTGGATACATGTCGGTAGTGGAGCCATGTCCTCATCATATATGCTTAATTTATATTTATTGATTAATCAAAGGTGAAAATGAATTGTTACATATGATGTAGTGAAAAACATGGGACATTTTCACGGAAATCAATTCAATAGAGATTATGAGGTTAATTTTTATTTATTTATATAATTAATTGATGAAGTTTAACAATTATTTATAAGAAAGTATGTATATATTTGAAAATGAGTGAGTTAATAATTAGATTAATTTAATGTAGAATATATTTTTGGATAAACATTGTATACATGGTTTTCGAAAAATTTAATTTTTCGAGTCGACTTATCATGAGGGATAACAAAAAAAATATATGTAGGAAACAAGTGTCCAAGTTTTATATTTAAAGATTTTGATAGGAAGGTGGCTATTGAGTAAAAATTAGATTTAGAATAATAGAGTTAAACTGATCATTGTGATTAAAAAGAATTAATTAAAGAATTAATTAACCAAGTCAACATGGCATTTGATATTAATACAAGGTTAAAATTAATCAGTTGAGAAAATACAAAATACATAGAGATAAAATTAACAGTTAAAAATGAAGAGTACAAAAAGAGGGTTGGAGATGGAATATTAATAATATAAGAGATAATGAAGTAGTGACTTGTTTGGATTAGTCAAAATAAGAGGAAATATTTATGGCCTAGAGTATCAATTAGTATTGAAAGATAATAATCCAATATGATAATAATGTAATATAATATGATAATGACAATAATGAAGATAATGGTGAATAATTAATAAAATGTGATAATATTTCTAAGCTAATATTATACTATAATATAACATAATAATGAAATTGGAATATCCTAGCTAAAAAGAATATCAAAATTGTGTTCAAACCATATAAAATCCTTAAACAACTCTTCATAACTATTAAAGACAAATCTGGCACCATGTTGGGCCGAGGAGTTTACCAAATCCCTTGCTCTTGTGACAAATCTTACATAGGTCAAACTGGTAGATCTTTCAAATCCCATCTCAAAGAACATATAGTTTATACGACCCACAACTGAATCTCCAAACCAGCTATCGTCGAACACTCCATTGAATCCAAGCAACCCATTTGCTTTGACCAAACTAAAATTCTAGCCTCAACCCCTTACTACTCCACTTGACACATTCAAGAAGCTCTTGAAATAGAAAAAACATCCTAATAATTTTAATCGCGAAAATGACTACAAACTTAGTCAATCTTGGAAACCCGCCATTCACCACCTCAATCAATAGGCTTTCGTTGTGGAGTTTCACTTTCTGCACTATCTCCATTCACCTGCGTTCCCCCTTTTATTCTTTATTGCTTTTGTTTCCTCACATTCTCTTGGATTCTTCCATCTCATTTTACTCTTCACATGAAAGCCTTCATGTTTCTATTCAATTGCTCTATGTTTATTCATTCTATATTTTTTTCCAATTTCATTATTATATTATTTTAGATTAATATAATATATAGTATAATATTAGCTTACCAATATTATCACCTTTTATTAATTATTAACCCATCACCATTATATTCTTAAAGTATGCAAATTTTCACAGTTCCTCATAATGTTCTTTGTTCATTCTATATCTTTTCCAATTTCATTACTATATTATTTTATATTAATATATTATATAGTATAATATTATCTTACCAATATTATCACATTTTATGAATTATTAACCTACACCATCACCATTATATTCTTAAAGTATGCATATTTTCACAGTGCCTCACAACGTTCTTTGTAATTATGGAAATAAATTGTGTAAAAAGTTTTTGGACCTTTCAAAAACTCCTTAAAACAACACCATTATATTCATTATTACATTATCTTCATTATTTTCATTATTAGATTATATTACATTATTATAGTATGTTATTATATAATATTATTATCATGTCATTATTATCTTTCAATACTAATTGATACTCTACGCCATTAATATGTCCTCCTTATTTTGACTAATCCAAACAAGTCACTACTTCATTATCTATGATATTATTAATATTTCATCTCCAACCCTCTTTTTATACTCTTCATTCTTAACCACGAATTTGATCTCTTGGTATTTGTATTTTCTCTAGTAATTAATTTTAACCTTGTATTAATTTAAAAGGCCATGTTGTCTCGGTTAATTAATTATTTTTAATCTCAACGACCAAATTGACTTTGTTATTCTTTACCTAATTCTCACTCAACGATCACCTTCATATCCAAATATTTAAATACAAAACCTCGACACTCGTTTCCTACATATGAGCTTTTTGTTGTCCCCGATGATGGGTGAAATGTCCACTCGACACGTTGGATGTTTCGAAAACCATGTACATTGTGTTTATCTAGAAATGTATTCTACATTATGTCTTCTAATTCTAAAGATTTACATTCTTAGATTAATTTGTTTATTTTAGTAAGATAAAGTTTTGTTTTAATTTTTTTATTTTTATTTTTATTTTTATTTTGATAAGTTAAGTATTAACTTTGTTTTTATTTTTGTAAGTTAGGAGGTCTTAGAGAATAATAAAATTATAAAATTAAGTAAAATTACATATATATTATTAAGGGCAGATTCAAAAGGAAACACTACTCATATTCAACTTATTTTGTATCACACATTTTTCATCAACTTCCTCTTGTTAATGATTTTATTTGTCTTGTCTTTAAGATTAATAATTATATACAATTCAATATTATCGATATATCGACATCATTTTTTTTTCAATGGAATACACATCTCGGGAAACCCTCTAGGTACTTCCCTTCATTTCAAGGGGATGGTACGGAAGGTAAATCAATCATATTTCCCCTCATTTCAAGGGGATGGTACGAGAGGTACTTCCCCTCATGTCAAGGGGATGGTACGAGAGGTAAACCGACCGGTTGCAGTTTTAGCAATCTAACCCAGTGGAGACATTGAGTGAGGCCCTCATAGATGCAACCAACCCAGGGACTTGACCTCGAGACCTCTTTCTTGCAACACACAACTCTCAACCACTCGAGCTAACCCACCAAGATAAATATATTAACATGATTATATCTTCATTTATGTTCCAATAGTTAATCCAATTACATAATCTCTAATCCACCTTTTTTTAAGCTTATGATGACTATTATACATGTTCAAAGAAATACCATAGTTTTTTTTCTTATTTTACTAAAATAATTTATATTGATATTCTATACATTAATTACTACCAAATTCGAAAAAATACCCATATTTAATTTTCTTTCATTAAAAATCTAATCTCAATTTTGTTGAATCTAAATCTAATTTCAATAAAACTAGGCATTATGATTAGAAATTATATAGGTTTTAAATACTAAATCGTAAATTCTAACACATTACTATAAAAATAAAATGAAAAACCCACGTCTTAGATGTTTCATATTCTCTTAATTTTCCATAAAACTATTGGATAAAATTAATTTAAATTAAGAAATATAATTTTCACTTGATATCAATAACTAAGTTTAAACTCCCGAATGGGGTGTAGGGATGTGATCAGTGTGCCATGTATCTTCCCCTTGCATTCATGCTATTGTTCTCTACTTTCTCTTCGAGATACCACTTGGCGAGCTCTCCCTGTCTCTGTATTATGCAAATAGTTATAACAGAAGGTGCTTGGGATTTGGGGGTTCATTCCTCTTTGGGGATACCAACTTGTATTGTTTTGGAATTGTCATGAATGCTACAGACACTCGTTTGGGAAATGAATGTTGCATGAACTAAAGGGATTTTGCATTGGGTTGTCATGGCTATGGTAGGCCACCACTGTAGGGAATTTCTGATCATTTCAAGAATTTCCCAGTCACTTTGTCCACCCTCTGGTTATCAGTGGTTCTTCTAGTTCCTTGGGCTCTCCCTCCAATTCCCTATGTGTTCCCTTCAACCCTACGAGTCACCATGGTTAGAGGTGGTCCCAGTCATCAGGGCCATAAGTGAATACGTTGGCTCCCCACTTCAAGGAAACAACATGACATAGAGGTGTCGCTCAATGCTTTCTACATATACATGCCTCCTAAGATAAGGGTAGAAATTTAGATAAAAAAAATTGAGGTTTGACTGGACCATCACTTCATCCAAGACGAGGATTTGGATGCTAAACTCTATCCATAGATTCCTGACACTGGTTCACCCAGAACTAGAGAGATGAAAGATCATAAAACTATGGATCTCTATTGGCACATGAAATCCCTAATGGGAAAGACACTAGTATAAAGGAAAGTGGGTCACAACGAGAACTTGCTCCAGCTGGAATACATGCAGTTGCATATCAAAGGGATCGATCACAAAGTCTCCCTCTTGGTTGAGAAAACAACAGGTGTGGACTTCACTAAGCCACGAGAAGTCCACCAATAGGTTACTGAAGATGTGGCAAATTTTCCTCCTATCTAACTTCCTAAATGTTTTGGTTACTAGATTTTTGGTTTTCCTATTGTAAAGACAAGGCTACTCTAGCCTTCCCCCAATTTAGGTGTTAGATCATAGGACAATGGTTTCTCTGTTTTAGCTATTTTGAAGACAATTCATGATCTTACTTTTGTTGTTGTTCAAAGATAGTTTGAATCAAGAAATTGTTCTTTTGTTGTTGGTTTGGTTTCCCTAGTAACAAGCTGACAAGTTAGTCTATGTAATATTTTTTTTCTGTTAATACGAAAAATTCATCCAAAAAAAAAAAAAAAAACTAAATTTAAAATTTGTATTTAAATAACACTAACCTTTATTAAAACATTTTATTAGTCCTTGTCAAAGCAGGGAATACAGGGAATATAACGATTGATTTTCGGTCAAACTATTTTAACTTTTTAATAATAATAAAAAAATTCTATAATGTTTTTCAAAAATTTCATAATATTTATATATTAAATTTAATATTTCAAAAATTATAAATAATGTTTTTAATATTTAATATTCAAAATTATTTTGATTGAAAAGGAGGAAATGACAATTTATCCCGCTTCGATGTGAAACTGTCAGAAAAAAAATTAAATAAATTTTACTTTCTTTTAATTTTTTTTAAATATTACCATATGTTCTTAGTAGTGCCTAGTTGTCCTTCTATTGAATTTCCTGTCATGTGCAGATCTCCTCTGTTTGTTGTCTATTGATTCTCCCTCCTCAGAAAATCTCCTTTGTTTGTTGTGTATTGATTCTCCATCTTAAGCAGATCTCCTTTGTTTGTGGTGTATTGAAGTAGATTTATAGTTTGTTTGGAATGAGTTTACGAAAAACATTAAAAATCCCCAACTTGAGCATAAAAAAATTTTAATATTAAGAAAGCAATAAAGAGTCCCGACCTGAGCATCGAAATTTTTTAATATTATTAAACTGAAACTTCCCATATACACTTTCAACATAAACTTGTTTTGGTTGTGATTCGAGTGAATCTCAATCTCCAACGCATTGCAACACAATTCATTTTTTTGACGTAGAAGTTGATTATATATGGGATATGAAGGACAAGTTCATTAATAATATTTGTACATAATATGGTTTATGCTTGAATTTTTACAATTCTAGATCTTCTTCATGATTGTATTCTATGTTAATATTTAATTCTATAAAGTTTCATGATGTTAAACACCTTTGATTCCCAATCCCGCCTTATTTTTGTTTACTACTAAATGTTGTCTTTTAAAAAATATTGAGAGGTATACCCAATGTCTTTGTAAGGAATCCAAGCTCACAATTTTTCTTCCAAATGCTCTCAAGAGTAAGGACAATGGCATAATTTTGTCTTCTAAAATCCCATATGTTTATATTGTGATTCTAACAAAGATAATATGGGCAGAATTTTGTCTTCTAAAATCCCATACTTCCATACTCACAAGTTTATATTGTGACTCAAACAAAGATGATATTGGCGAGAAGATTTTTTTTTAATAAAATAGAATTATGTTCCATGGGAATTAACGTCACCGCCATCAGCCACTAGAGATTATGTTACACCCTTCTATAACTCTAATGCATCCCAATTTTTCTCACACACACATTGATTTTGGTGAGTTGATATTGTCTTGGATTATAGTAATGATGATACAAATTCATGTCTTTTATCTTTTTGATAGCATTTCCAATAAATGCTTGAAGAAGTAGATCTCAAAGAAAAAATAACTAGGGAAGTGGTTATTCAGGAAGTTGTTGAGAAGGTGTCAAAACATTTTTGAAATTTCTATACACTAGAAGTGAGCGATGAAGAAACACATACTAATTACATAATGCTTTCTCATTTTTACCAAGTGAAGTTTCGCCTCATGAAATTGGACAAATTAATTTCCAATTAGATTGTGAGTAAGAAATCCTTTTTGAAAATGAGTGAGTGGTTGTTTATATTTTGTATGTGAAACACTTAAGTTGTCATCTACAGATTATGTTATCTTCATAAATTTCATCATCACGAACAATGTTGTCCTACCATACACAGACTGTTAGAGATAATCTTCAGCTATCCACCCTCTTGTCAAGTTGTCTGCCAACTCAACCAGTGAGACTCTAGTTAGTCGTAGTAAGACCCTAGTTAACCTTCAGTTTTTTATTACATGTTTGGATCTGTTACCTATTTTAATTTATAAAACACTTTGTAATATTGAGAAGGGTGTCAAAGCCCCATTGTTTTCCTACATATATGTTCTTCTCTTTGCTTCTCTCTGAACATTGACATGTTATTCAAGAAGGTTGTTTGGGTGTGACTCCCTCACGAGAGAGCCTAGGAAGATAAGAGTTTGAGAATATTGTCTGTTGGTTACTTGGGATGACCTAGGTTCTAATCTCAAATAGGTTTCCAACAAAACCCTCAAAACTATCGGTCCTCCTGGTAAACCAGAAGGCAACATTGCGCACATAGTGCACATCGTAGTCTCACCCGAGATAGATTTATGGGGGACTGCAATACTCAGGTGTTTGCAGTCTAGGAATGAGTGGAGATTGTGTTTAAATTACTTTACTCATACATCATCATCATTAATCATTCTTCTAACTTCAATGATTCATTCATCTTTAAACATATGCATGCATGTTGTTATAACTTGTTTTAACCATTCATTCTTTACTTAATGATTAATAGAATAGTAAAGAATTCATTAGCAACACATAGAACACAATATTTTACCACAGTTCACCCCCTCCTGGGCTACATCCACAAAGATTTGGATTCTCTGCTCTTTTATTTATTTTGCTGCAAACGCAGCGCTGCACGCATTACATCTTCAGTATTACAATCAAAATGAGGGTAAGTACCCTCTGGGAGGATGACTAGATCACACCAGGCTCCTCAACCTATGACCTAACCCTAAAAAACTAGCTTATTTGACTCTACCACAAGGACCATAACAAAACTCACTACAATCAATAACTTCTAAACCCCCAACCTAGACCTCCTAGGTCCTTATTTATACTAATCTACCGGCTTGTAGCCGTTACAATATTTTTCAAAAACCCTAACCCTAGCATAGTTAGGCCTGTCTGCATGCGTGCCACGTTGCTTTTCCTTCTTTTTCCTGCATGTTGCTTTTTTGCCTCCTAAGGCGCGCACTCCAAAAGTAGACATGTTTTTTTTTCCATTAGGCCTGCACCCAAAATAGGTCTGTGCCAACAGGCCCCCAAGACTGACATGTGGCTCATCCCGAGCCACTCAAGTGGTCCTTTCTCCTTGCATAACCATCTCCAAGTCATAAAATTTTCCCTCTAGTTCCTCCCATTTGGCTTTCTCTTGTGTAGCTTTCTCTGTAAGGTCCTCTATCATCTGCGATGTAATGTGTTCCTTCAGAGACTCTATGTTCTCTGCGTGAACTTGTTCCATACTTGTCATTTCTTCCTCTAGATCAATGATTATTTGTGTTGCTTGCTCCTAGAGAAGTTCTAATTGGGCCTGCCTTGTTTGTTTGTTGATCTGCGCAGTCTTCAATTATGTCTACAGGGTCTTCATCTCCTTCGTGCCTTTCAATCATTCTGTGACACTCATGTTCTTTTGTCGTTGCTTCAACTCCTCCATTGCAACACTAGTTTTCTCCTCTTGTTAGTCCAACATTTGGACCCTCTCGTCTTCCTCCAAAGTCGTCCATAAATGCACGGTCCTGTAAAAACGTTTTGTGACCTCTTTGGCTTCTCTTTTGATCATTTCTATTTGCAAGGCTGCATGTTGTTCCCTTTCAACTGTGACTTCGGGAGGAGTTGTCAGTGTTAAATTTTCCTTGAGTTCCTCGATCTCCTTTCTATACCCTTCGAGCGTCTACGTGATAATTTGAATATGTTCTTCAATGTTGCTCACGGCTCCCTGCGCATTGTTCAAAATATTTGTGAAGACTTCCTTCAGCTTCTACTCAAGGTTATATGTGCGTTGCTTCTCCTCCTGTATCTCCATTTGGACCTTCTCTACCACAATTTGTAGTGCGTACTTTCCATTGCTGGTGACTCGTAATCCTGCCACATCTGCCTTGGCTCATGATTTCACTTCCTGTGTGACACTGACTTGTAGCTTGTACAGTGCCATAGTTGGTATTTTAGCCAAGACCAACTCTACCTGTGCCAGGTATTGAAGTGGTGTTTGTGTCATGGCCTCCTCGAACTACAACATATTTATTGTAATGTGGAAGCTAGGACTTTCTTGTGCTACGAGTTGCATTGATTATTCCTTATTATGCATGGTTTTATTCCCTGCCTCTGTCGATTGTGGGATCGATTCTACTCCCCTCTCTTATGCTTGTGTTGATTGTATCCATTCTAGGACCTACTTAACATAGAACAACTCCTTCATGATCATTTCTCTATGGTTCTTAGCCTCCTCATATTCCTTCGTTGCACGGTCCTAAACCCTCTCTGCTACTAAGTCAACATCATCCTCAATGATTGTGTATTCCAGGATGTCCTTGTGGGCCTTGGCCTTATTTCGCGGCCCACATATATGTACGATCGACCATTTGGGTGGCCCTGCATCTTGCAAAGTTGTTCTAGTTGGTTTTCCTTGTGTTGTTGTGTCCCCCTCTCCTTGTTCCTCCTACGCAGGGACATTATACTTCATTCCTATCTTCTCATCCTTCTTTGGGGCACTGTCCTTCTTCTGTTTCACTGTCTTTGGGCTAGGCTTCGTCTCCTGTGTTGGTTTCTTGGCCACAACACTTCCTCCTATAGATGTCTTAGATGACCCTTCTTCAACTTCTTTCCCCTTGGGCATGTCTTTGGTGATGACTGGGATCTTCCAGTCCTTTATTTCCCATTCGACTTCCTCTGCGTTGACACATAATCAAAGTTGTATCCATTCTTTGTATGGATCCATGCCCGCCTAGCTCCACATATTGTGTCACGTAGCCTTGAATTTGGCTCTTCCCTGGTACTACGCAACCACCTAAGGAGTTATTCGACAAGTATTGGTTATATTCTCTTGCATATCACTGAGATACCGAGAAAAAGTGCAGGCGTTGCCACTCTTCTTCTTTGAATCGGACATGCTCCCCAACGATGTGTAACGTGTTGCGCGACATCATCCTACTTTATCACAAAAGTATGAATAGGTATGTTATTTCCATCCAATTAGCGCTATCAACATGATGAACCACAAATAGTGGAACTTGGTTCCCAATTCCTGCACATTCTTGCAGTCGTCTAGGAACACATTCAATAATTATGGGGCCCAGCAGAGCATGGTGTCATTTGCGCACTACGTTGTAGCTGCGACAACTCTTGCGAGGACCTCCTCCTTGCGACATTTTCGAAGGTGTTTTCATGCCATCAACTTTATTTCCATCCTGGTAGTTGTGTCACTTATTCGCTTTATGATAATGTCGCGCAAGCCCCTTTCTGTCCCATAGGTTTTATTTATTTCTTTTGTGAGTTCATTTTCCTTGGTTTTGTCATCCATATACTGCACATGCTTCTCGCCATTTGATGGCAGTGCTGTGATGAATGATATTAATTCGATATCGATGGACATTTGTTTGTCCATCCACAAAATTCCTCCATGGAGGACCGCCAATAACTTCTTGACATAGTTGTTCACGTATTTCCCCCTGCCGAAGTGAGGAATCTCCAACAAATGAAGTATCCATGTATTCACCATGCCTGTTACCCACTGATTTGGTTGCAACACTAGATCTCCTACCAACCCTGTTCCCAGGATTTCCTTGTACACCTATTGTGCAAATTTTGGGAACTTGTTAGTGTCAGACACATCGTGGTATGCATACCTTAACATTTCGACACAACCCAAAAAAATTGGTGTGGCCTACACCCCATATGGAATGCACAGAAAAACTATAGAGGCCTTGGGCTGCTTGCGTGGGGATCGTACAATGGGATGTTTCCCCTTTCTTTGTGATGGCGTGCTGGATGTCCCAGCCTCTAGCTCTCTTTCTTCCCATCCTGACTCTGGTTTCCCCATGATTTCTTCGAGTTGCACTTCCGCATACTGTGCTGACCGTACCACAGGTTGTAACCCTGGCCTGTCAGATTCTATCCTTTCACTGTCAACACCATTTGTATGGTGGGTTGCTTCTGCCCTGGGAGGTTATTGTGGGTTTCCTGTTACTGATGGGTTTTATCCACCCACACTGCCCTGTGAATCGATGTCTATACCGACCATCGTAGGGGCCTGTCCCTCTTCCTCTACCAGTGTGGCAGTCACTGGTTAGGCCTGCGGTGAATGAATTGTGTCAACATCGATGATTCCCTCTAGTCGTGTAAAACATTGTTCTTCCTCTGTGGGTTCCTGCGGTGACATGTGGTTGCTACGTGTTTTCCGTGTTGTTTGTCCAGGTGCGCCGAATTCTGGAGGTGCCATCTTGGGTGATTCTTCCTTCTCCGATTGAAATTCGGCTGCTAAGATCTTCAAACTTGCCTGTTCACCACTTGTCTTCGTGCTCCTTAGCTCTACGAATATGTAAATTCACAATGAGTGTTTTTTAGCTCGCGTTTTATTTATATACAAAGTGTCATAAATTCCCTAAATATTCTCGTAGATGCTTCTTTAGTGGCCATAAATGTTTTAAATCTTCTTTACCATGCTTCATTAAGTTTCATAAATGCTCAGTTCGTGCCTTTTTACCCCGATGACCGGTTTTTGCTTTTCCGATTGTTGCTTTGTTTTTCGATGTGTTGTAACTTTTCGACGCACTACATGTTTCTGCTGTGACTTTTTCTCTGGCACGCTGTGTTTGATTACTATCAGTCATATGATGCGGGCGGTAACTTTTTCTTTTCACACTGATTTCGATGTCTGATGTGCATGACATTTCCCTTTGATTTGTATTTTCCTTCTTTTTCTACTTTTGTCTTCGTTTTTCTTATTTTTCTCCTTTTTATTTATTTTTATCATTTTCTTTTCTTAATATCTACTATAGTACACTATATACATGACTTTCTTATTGCGATGTAATTGCTAAGAGTTAGTAGGTCGATTGTCCCTGTATAGTTTTAATTGACTACCATTCATCGTTCCTTTAAGTTATGTTCCTCCCAAATCCTTTAGCTGCACAAATCCTCCATCTGTGACAATATTTACTTCATATGGCCCTATCCAATCCATTCTGAACTTACCAGGATGTTGCAAAAATTTCTTGTCATAGAGTAGAACTAGGTCTCCCTCCTTAAATATCTTATTTTTTATGTGTCTGTCATGCCAGGCCTTGTCCCTTGCTTTCTATACCTCTTGGTGAAATCCTTCCAGAATCATGTCTTCTTTCATTTCCATTAGTTGAATTAACCTCTTCTGAACTATGCCTCTTTCAGTCATGTTGGTAACTGTTGCTATGCGTATACTGGGTACAAGAAATTCTAATGGTACCACTGCTTCTTATCCATACACCAATCTAATTGGTGTCTGTCATGTCAACTTCTTACATGTGGTCATGTATTCCCATAGTACTGTTGTTATTTTCAAGTCTCAATCATCCCTGTTAACATTGCAGATCTTAGTCAAATCATTTTCCAAAATATTATTGAAAGCTTCTACTGTTCCATTTGCATGAGGATGATATGGTGTACTCTTCTGGTGATAGACTTCAAAATCCTTAGTCATAGCCTTGATGGTACTATTAATCAAATGAGTGCCTTGGTCACTCATCAAAATCCTGGGACATCTAAATCTGGTGATCACCTGCTCAAATAAGAAGTGTGATGATGTCTCTACGCTTCAATTTTCGACTGGTGCTACTTCTTCCCATCTGGTTAAGTATTCGGTCGTAGTAATGTTATATCTAGCTCCTGACCTTCTTGTTGGTGGATTAATAGGTCTGATGAAATCTATTACCCATTTTTCAAATACCTACAAAGTTACTTGTGGTCTTAGGGGAATCTCATCCCTCCTATTAGGTTTGACAACCCTATGAAAAACATCACAGTTCTGGCAATATTCCTTGGCATATTTATGAACGGTTAGCCACCATAAACCTGCGTTCAATACCTTCTACGTGGTAGATTTTTCTTCATAGTGTCCTCCAGATATTCCTTCATGAGATTCTACTAAAACCCTAGGCCGTTCATGTTCCAATACACACCTTCTCAAAATGTTGTTTGTTCCCATCTTGTATAAATGACCTGCAATGAGTTGATAGTCTGTCACACTGACTACCACATTTTTCTTCTGCACAGTAATAAACTCATGTGGCACAATCCCTGTACTTAGGAATTTAATGGCATCAACGAAGTATTCATCAACTACCTATACTGAAAATAACTGTGCATCCGAGAAGTTGTCTTCCAAGTTAGTAGGTTCTTCTCCATTGGTTACCCTTGACCAGTGATCAGGTCCTACATTCAACTTCTCGAGTTTGACTATTACTTCAAAATCAAATTCTTGGAATAATAACAACCATCTACAGATCCTCCTCCCCAACACTGGCTTGTTGACTAGATATTTGAGGGGAAAATGATCTGTGTACATTTTAAAATGTTTACCCAATAAATAGTGTCTGAATTTCTGAAGTGCATATACCATGGATAGTCCTTCTCTTTCTGTGGTGTTGTAAATAGTGCATGAATTTAAAAATGTTTTCTACGCCCATATTATATAAACAACCTGCAATGAGTTGATAGTATGTTTCTTTGACTACCAAATTTTCTTCTACGCAGTACTAAACTCTTGTGGTGCAACCCCTATACTCAGGAATTCAATGAAATCAACAAAGTATTAATCAACTACATGTACTAAAAATAACAGTGCATCTGGGAAGTTGTCTTCCAAGTTAGTAGTTTCTTCTCCATTGGTTACCCTTGATAAGTGATCAGCTTCTGCATTCATCTTCCCGAGTTTGACTATTACTTCAAAATCAAATTCTTGGAATAATAACAACCATCTACAGATCCTCCTCCCCAACACTGGCTTGTTGACTAGATATTTGAGGGGAAAATGATCTGTGTACATTTTAAAATGTTTACCCAATAAATAGTGTCTGAATTTCTGAAGTGCATATACCATGGATAGTCCTTCTCTTTCTGTGGTGTTGTAAATAGTGCATGAATTTAAAAATGTTTTCTACGCCCATATTATATAAACAACCTGCAATGAGTTGATAGTATGTTTCTTTGACTACCAAATTTTCTTCTACGCAGTACTAAACTCTTGTGGTGCAACCCCTATACTCAGGAATTCAATGAAATCAACAAAGTATTAATCAACTACATGTACTAAAAATAACAGTGCATCTGGGAAGTTGTCTTCCAAGTTAGTAGTTTCTTCTCCATTGGTTACCCTTGATAAGTGATCAGCTTCTGCATTCATCTTCCCGAGTTTGACTATTACTTCAAAATCAAATTCTTGGAATAATAACAACCATCTACAGATCCTCCCCCCCAACACTGGCTTATTGACTAGATATTTGAGGGAAAAATGATCTGTGAACGTTTTAAAATGTTTACCCAATAAATAATGCTTGAATTTCTGAAGTGCATATACCATGGCTAGGCCTTCTCTTTCTATGGTGTTTTAATTCTACTCAAATTATGACAACTTCTTTCTTGCAAAGGCTATAGGATGGTCTAAGTCCCCTTCTCCTTACTGCTCTAGAATTTTTCCAAGTGTTATTGTTGATGCATCTACATGCACATGAAATGTCTTTTCCCAATCTGGAAACACTAATATGGGTGTTTTCACCATCTTCTCCTTTAGAGTGTCCAATCCCTACTAACAATCCTCATTCCATTGAAATTTGGTGTCTTTCTTTAACAGTGTTTCCATTGGTGCAGTAATCTATGCATACCCCTTTATAAACTTTCTATAGTATCTTGTATGTCCCAGTGTGGATCTTAACTATCACACTAACTTTGGTGAGGGTGAGTTCACAATAACAACAATCTTGGCAGGGTCAACTAGTAAGCCTTGTTTGTACAATATATGTCCCAACAATATCCCAAAAGGTGTACCAAAAGTGAATTTCATAATGTTTAATGATATTTGACATTGTCTGCATCTTTCCAACATTAGTCTTAAAAATTCTACATGATATTTCAAAAGACTATACATAGTTCAGTTATCCAGATATACTTCTAGAAATTGATGTATGAATTCCTTAAAAGTAGTTATGACTATCCTTGAAAATATAGTTGGTTCATTCTTCAATCCAAAGGGCATGACTGTATATTGATAGGATCCACATTTTTTAGAAAAAGTAGTCTTATACCTGTCCTTTGGAGCTATTTTGATCTGATGGTAACCTGAGAATCCATCTATGAATGAATATTCTTCTTAGCCTCCTACATTCTTCAAGACCTCATATGTAAAAGGGATAGGGAAAGGATCATGTAATCAAGCATCATTGAGTTTCCTAAAATCTACACAAATCCTTATCCCCCCTTGATTCTTTTCTTGGACTACCATGGGGATGATCCATTCAAATTCCTCTACTGGTTCTATGATGCCAGCTTCCAACATTCGGTCAATTTATTCTTTCACTTTATGCTTATATACTATATTCAACCTATACAATCTCTTTCTGACAGTTCTAGCCTATGTTATGAGGGGTATCTTCATCTCACCTAGCTCCCCTGCTATGCCTTTCATCTCTATAAAGGTTGTTAGAAATAGGTCATTGTATTCGCGCAGTAACTTGGTTATCCTTTCTAGTGTCTCCTCATCCCAGTAGTCTCCAATGCTTTCCATTTTAGGATTTTTGTTCATCCCAATGTTGACTTTATTGACGTTGATTGGTGCAACAAATGCCTCTAATTCCATATATGGAACTTACACCTGTCTCTCTCCTTCAATCTCTGTGATCTGAATATTGCATGAATCATCTTCATCTAGTGCTTACTCTTCAACATGATAACAGGAAAGTAACTCTTTGACTATCTGTATGTTCAGTTCTTTATATTTTTTTATGATTTCGACCTCTGGTTCATCAAAAAATATCACTCCCCTTATCAACTTCAGAGTTGAATCAATGTTGGGCTTCTCATGCTCGAATGAGAAGATTACTACAAAATTATTCTATAATCTTGTCCATTTTATAGTGCATCTGTGCCTCTCTTGGTCTATGTACCAGTTCCCTGGGATCCCTTCCAATGTATGAATAAAGTGATGAGGCCATTCCTCTGGTGGTGTCATCCTCCATTGTGTTCTACATTTCTCTAAGTTTGCAACTGGTGTTCCTTGCCCATCATACTTCTGCAATGTATTGCTCCCCTATTCTGTGGAAAATCTAATGCGCAGTATTCATTTACACCGATACTAGTTCTAAATTGTTTCTTTGTGCTCGCCCCACCATCTGGCAGGTGTTTCCTTAAGTGAAATATCCAGGGCTAAGAACCTTTGATTTTTCCTCGTCATATTTTTTCAATAATTCCTATAAGTCATTTAACCCATGAAAACTGGGAAGTTCCCTTATCTATGTACCAACCCATCTTACTGCATAGTCTATTCTTACACACCTCCTTGTGGAGACTTCATGTAGTCATTGCTGCCAATTCTCCAAACCTGTGTATGATTCTGAAGCACACAATATAATGCTTCTCCAGTTAAGTACCCCATCTGCAGTTGGGTTGACGTAATCTTCCTCTCGTGCAGTGGTTCTGTATAACTGATTTATTTATTCCAAATCCAAACATGTCGTCTCTACAAACTTTTCTACTTCTGAAGGATCCAATGGTGCAATAACTCTATATTTGCCTGATTCAAAATTCATTTTCCTTGTCCTCGGGTTAATGATAGCCTGGTTATCAAATTCCCAATCCAATCCAAGTAATGTTGGTCAAGGTGTTGTGTCATCTACTATCTCTATCACTTGAAAATCTGCCATAGTGCACACTCCATCCAAATCTATTGTCACACCTTTAAGTCTTCCAATTGGTAACACTCTATGTTGATTCATTAGTTTCAACTAGACATGTGAATATCCTAATGTGGGTTCTCCCATACACTGTCATGTATTTTTAGGCAAGACGTTTACTTCGGAGCCTAAATCCAATATGATATATCCCATGTTGAAGTCCCCAATATTGGAATTTAGCCTGAATTCCCAACTTGTCCTTCTTCTTGTATGGAGATGATTGACTATTTTTTGCTCTAACTTCCCTTCTACCTCTATGTTACATCTTTCTAGCATATTTTTTAAGACCTTAATAGATGATGGATCATTCAATAACTTAACATAGGATTGCAAAAAAGTCCTGATGGTACTTACTTTCTCTAAAGGTTGTCATTTACTTGTATGGTCCATTGAAGATGGCATCTCGTACATTGGTGGGTCCTGAGTTTGTTGCACAATTGATGTAGATGCAATATTCTGCTTGAGAAGCTCCTATCTGGCCTCCTTAAATGTTTCCTTTTCTTTCTATGCATCAAACTGCTTATGTGGCTCAGTATTCTTCTTGACCCATTGGTGTTGAGATGGATCTTGTTTTACTGCCTCAACTCCTATCTTGGCTCCTCCTCAAGTGAATTTATTGATGTTTTTCCCATCATCTCTGGCTTCTATAGAAATCCATTGGACATTCTGGTTGTTCTGGTTCCTTTTTCCCTGAATCTTTCCTATGAGTGTTGGGAAATCTTTTGTGTCGTGGTTTGTTGTGCGACAATACATACATGTCATAGGTGGAAGTGGGAAATCTCTTGCATAATGTGTTAGTTGTTGAAAGTTATGGAATAATACTAGCCCTATGCCTCACCCAAATCCTCCTCTGCCTCATCCTCCACCTCTGTATCCACCTCAATCTCCTTGTGGTGTGTTGTATTGGGGTATTTGGTTATACTGTGTGGGGTTATATTGTGGCTATGTGTTGTTGTATTTCGGATGTGCATTGTTGTACTACGGATGCGCATTGTTGTATGGTGGTGGCACTTGGTTGAACTAAGGTGTAGTTTGACCTGTCATCATCTCTTCTTGCACCTTGTAAGTGTCTGAAGTTCTTTTTCTCATCAGTTCCAATGTTCTATAGTACTTATCATCATGACCCACTGATTTTCAAAAAATTCAATATGAACTTTTTGGTACCGTCTTATACTTTTGCATCATTGGAAAATGATATGGATCATGCCCATGTGTCTTACAAATATCACACCATCATCCTCCTGTTGACAAGGGGTTTTTCACCCCTGCTACCAAGTACTGTGCAAAAGTTGGACATTTGTTCTTATGATGTCCTTCTATCTCGCACATCGTACACCAAATAACTTCTCTTTTCTCTTTTCCCTTATTCTGGTTCAGTTGAAATGTCATATTATTAATATCCTACTTCAGTTCTCTATTGTTGGATCTGTCTCTTGATACTGGTTTTCTTCCAGTTGCAGGGCTGCTTGAAGAGCCTCTACCTGATTTTGGAACTTTTGTTGTCTCAAAGGATACTTCAAGTGTGGTAACAGTGAGTTCACAAATAAGTGCCTATGTTGCATGTTAGTAATTGAATATTTCAACTTACATTTTAGACGTTTGAACCTATGATCAATCCAGACTCACTTGGTTTCTGCTCAATTTCAATCATTTCATTCATGTATTGGTCTTCTGAGCTTGGCTTCTGAAACTCGTTTATCAATAGTTTTTTCACGTTTGCAATAGTATTTGGTACTACTTGTGGACTGTTTAAATCCAGGCTCATGTACCGGTCCAACGTGCAATCTATTAGTGTGATAGCTAACTGCATGAGCTTTGTATCCTCATATGTGATCTACTTTTCTTCCAAAATATTCTCAGAGATGAATAAATGCTTTTCAGGGTCCTCTGATGCCTCTCCCTGAAATTCTGGTAATCTGATCGTAGGATCTTGTCCTACCATTTTGAACTGTGTTGAACTACTTCCTCCACACGGTGTAGATAATTGACTGTTGCTTCTTGAACTTGCTCCCTCAGTTGATTGTCCTTGATTGGATCCATGTCATGTTTCTCCTCTTCGACTAAAATTTGGTTTTTTAAATGCTAGTGTTCTTTCAGGTGTATTAGTTGCACATGGGGTTGTAGGTTCCACACTGACGGTAATTTGGACTGGAGTTTTGCCTTCTATTCCTGAACCTAGACCTCTTGTTTTCCTTTCGTATGTTGCACGCAGGATTTCCTCAGTTTTCTCCACAACCCAAAGATCCTCTACCTCTTCTTCATCGCTCGCCAAGAACTCTCTGTCATCTATGGCCCTCTTCTTGTTATTCATCTTATATTGGTAAGGTCTTCTGTTGCACGTCTTTCCAAATTTAGCCATTATTTGCTTTATCTGGTCCTCTTCCATCATGATTGGGTCCATGGCCTCCTTCTTCTTCCCCTTATCCATCTCTCTGCCCATATCTCAATCTCCTGTTAGGGCTTCCCCCCTTCCCCCATGTGCGTAGAGAAGTTTAGTTGTCTGATTCCATGGTCATCACACCTTTGTCATACAATAAAATGATTGAAGTATACAACGATCTGATGTACCTACCACTGGGTCCCTTAATAAATTCTCACTCTGAAGCAGTGTAGGACTTTGTGGTTTCTACTGCAAATTCAATGACAGAACCTGCAATAATACTGTCTAACCAAAAATCTACTACTTGCGTAAATTTGTTATTAACTTGTTGTAATTGCACGATCTCCACAAAATGCCACTCTAACTATTCGATTTGGTTCATAGGGTGGTTTTCCTTCAACCTCAATAAACACTCCTGTAACAGATGCAGGAAATCACAACAAAATACCTCATGCAAGTTACTAAACACATATTTGTCAAGATATTTGTGCGGTGTCAACTTAGGGTTTCTATTGTCCTTCTGCGCAAACTCGAGTTCCTTTGTTCTCAACCATCTTTCAATCTCCGCCTTCATTGGATTCTATGGCTTGAACATTCCCTTCTATCATTTCATCCTCCACAGTTTTCTTCCACAAATCCCATCCACTCAATTCTGTGCAGTTCCAGCCAGAAGCAGAACCATTTGTTGGTTACTTGGGCTGACCTGGAGGTTCTGATTTCAAATAGGTTTCCAACAAAACCCTCAAAACTATTGGCCCTCCTGATAAACCAGAAGGAAACGCTGCATAGAGTGCACAACACATTCTCACCCGAGATAAATTTATGGGGGACTACAATACTCATGTGTTTGCAGTCTAGGAATGAGTGGGGATTGTGTTTAGATTCTTTTCCTCATACATCTGCATCCTTAATCATTCTTCTAACTTCTATTATTCATTCATCTTTAAACCTATGCATGCATGTTGTTATAACAGTTTTAACCATTCATTATTTACTTAATGATTAACAGAATAGTAAAGCATTCATTAACAACACATAGAACACAATATTTTATCGCGGTTCACCCCTTCCTGGGCTACGTCCACAAAGATCTGGCTTCTCTGCTCTTTTATTTATTCTTCTACAAACTCAGCGTTGTACGCATTACATCTTCAATATTACAATCAAAATGAGGATAAGTACTCTCTAGGAGTTAGACTATATCACACCAGGATCCTCAGCATGTGACCTAACTCTAAAAAACTATCGTATTCAACTCTACCACAAGGACCATAAGAAAACTCATTAAAATCAATAACTTTCGAACCCTCAACCTAGACCTCTTAGGTCCTTATTTATACTATTCTACCAGCGTGTAGTCGTTTACAATATTTGTTAAAACCTCTAACCCTAGCATAGTTAGCCCTGTCTACATGTGCTCCACATTGCTTTTCTGCCTCCTAAGGTGTGCACTCCAAAAATAGACCTTCTCTTCCGCCATCAGGCTTGGCCCAAAATAGATCTTTCTCCCAAAATAGGCATGCACCAATTTCTCGTAATTTGCCAAAGCGAGCCTTTGTGGAAAGGCATTGTGTAAGCCTCTTCACAGAGTGGAGAGCAAGTTGATCCTAGAGAAGAGTGTAGTTTAGAACTAGATCGATCCGAGGATAGAATCTACTCACAAGAAGGAAATAAAACTAGAAACGTTGATCTAGTGAAAGATCTAGGGTGGAGAAAGAGGACAAGTGTCATTATCCAACTGCACCGCGAACCCCCCTCCTCACTTTTTTGAAAAAGTTCAGACCCCCCGAAAGCGTGTGAAAGAGACTTGTTGTGATCGACGGTGTATATTTAAAATGGACACACATCATCTTATTG
>SNQJ01S0015547.1:0-44654 GCA_010110895.2 Picea sitchensis
TCAAATGAATGCTATGATACAGAGGAGGAAATGAGTGTCACAAGTAAGAAAAACTAGTTCTAACAGTGGAACATACCTATGCTCAATACAAGGAGGTGCATGCGGGAGATGGATACTCGGGGCAATGTTCCCTCCTAGGTATAGGGTTTCAAATTGCGAAGGATATAAAAAAGGCTCTGCTTGGTTGAGAATGCAAAAATGTTGAGGCAAATGGTTTATAACGCAAAGAGAGAACCGACTATAGGCTCAATACTGCAAGCAAAGGCATGAGATGCAATCATAACTTAACACCAAAAAATGTCATTTTTCATAATCTTAGTCTACTTGGTTTATAAAAGGGGATAAACTTGTACCAAATAGATGTCCTTTCAAATCCAATTTATGAGTGTGAAAAAGACAAGTTCACTTGGCAATCTTTTCTCTTTTTGAAAATGAGTCGGAAAAGAGATTAAATAAGACTCACAGCCTTTCAAGTCCAATTTAACGAGTGTGAAAGGGACAAATTCACCCGACAATCTTTTCATTTTTTGGACAAGTCGGAAAAGAGCTTAAATTAGACTTGTTTGGGAGTTTCTAGGCGGCAAGTCATGGGGGAGGCCAAGACTCCCGTTCTGGACTTCTGTGAAATGTCAGTATTTTACGAATAACCAACACAAGCTTGGGAAAACCCAAAGGTCTCCAAGTCAAGGAGGATAAAGTGCTAGAGGAGGTTATCGTCTCCGTGATATATCAGATAATGTCTCTTACTTGAAAGGACATAGGCAGAGGCATTGGATACCCCACAAGACCATCCCAATCAAAGGGAACTTCTCCAAGAATTGGAGGGAGAGTACTCGGGGAGGGTAAAACTCTCTCTTTTTCAAAAGGAGCAGTATCAGAAATGCTAACAACATGGTTGAAGGATGCATAACCCTTCGAAAAGAGAGTTGGATTGACCAGAGATTGCACTAGTACAACCAATTCTTCAGCTTTGGGTTGAATAGATAGAATGTGTGATAACGGGGACAGGAGATACATCACCCTCGACAACGGGGGTGTGGTCTAGAGAGGATTTCATCGGCATGGATGTCGTGTCAATCAAAGGAGAAAAATGGTGTGGGGAAACCAGAGACGCCTTAGAACCCGAAGGGCCCTCAAGTGAGAACCACGCTTCTGGTATCCTAGCAGTAACAGGACACAAATGAGTAAGGTGATTTCCTTCGCAAGTCCTGCAAAGGAATTTGGGTTTATGTTTGAGACGTCTAGGCTTCTCAATTGTATGAATGCCTCGAACGTCATTTACAATGGCTGGTGACATGCTCTCAGCGTGACTTGCAGAGGCGAGAGAGTCATCTCTCACATGATGTACAGAGGTTGGAGATGTGATATCGATATGACTCGTGGAAACTAGAGTGATGCCCCCAACATGACTAGCAACGGATGGTTGCGGGTATTCAACATGACTTGCAGAGGTCATTGACCAATCTACAACATAACCAGTAGTGGTTGGTGACGGAACTCCAATATGATTGGCAGTGACTGGACTAGCGATGGTGGGTTGTGGCATTTGATACCAAGGTCCCGGGAAATATTGGTTTTGAAACATTGCAGGCTAGGAAGGATCATGGTTTACACCATGTCCTTGTCTTGAAAGGTAGTATCCGACGCCTAATTGATCCACAGAGGTTTGTACAAGCATCATCATCGAAGTATACGAAGAGACAAAAGTATGATAAGGATTATTCAAGTGAGGATATATGTTTCCCCCATGTGAAGGGGTCCCGTGAAGAGGGTAGCCCAAACCGTAAAACTGATTCCCCCCGTATGAAAGACCTGGGGATATATGTGGACCCTCCATGGGAAAAGTGTTAGTAGGAACTGGCATGGTAAATGACGAATACATAGATGGGGTGTAATAAGTAGGATAACCACCTATTTGAGTATTGACTCCTGAAAAAACATAGCTAGGACTGGATCTGTAAGAGGGGAGGTTCCAACCTCCCACAATGAGATTTGATTGAGGGGCATGACTCCTATCAAATAAATATGTAGATGATGGGGCCATGATGCCCCTAGATCCAATGCTAGGATTTATATAAGTGGGCTAGGGAGAGGATGGAAAGGGTGAAGGCACATTCGACATATCAACAAGAAAATGATTAGAGACCCAAGGCGAGGATTGAGTGTCATAATTCTTCATACCATTATGAAAAACGAACAGATTCGTTCCCATGAAATGAGTGAACGTCATGGGGGGGGGTAGAGGTAAAGGAGGGAGTCACAGGGACTCCACTATCCATGAAAAGGACAACTCAAAGCACGGTATAAAATCTCAAAGGTCTACTAATAATCAAAGAGCACACCAAAAATAATCAAACGACCAATATGCACACAAACAGGGTAAAGTGGCTGAAAGGGGCCTCCCTCCCTAAAGTAGGTATGCCTCACCCAAGAGGGGCCTGATACTCCCTACTAAAGATTGGAGGTAACAAAATAAGTTATAAGGGCCCTGGTGGGCTTAACAACCAGTCAGTCAAATCCTCCCGGAGAGGTAATCCTCCATAATGGTTGTGTGTTGTCCGACCCTTATCTGACCCAGGGTACCTACAAAATAACCCATGCAAGTAACCTATATGGCACCTAAGTCAAGCAACTAAGAAACCACTGTATAACCGATGCACATGAGAGCAGTCATAAATCAGGTCCACCATATGGGTAGGGTAGCAAAGCCCGAAACCTTGAAAGCACCACCTCTCACAGAGGTAAGGGCACTGGCAAGATCACCAGATACAAATAGATCCCCAGAAATATCTCTGATGCTAAGAAGGTATCGAGGGGATATACCTTCAACCAACCTTGCGCGACCTTGTGATTAACTCCGGTGTAAGTAGAGCCTCCTGATCTTACCGATTATACAATGGATTTCTCCACTCCCTTAGTCAGACACATATGTTGATTTAATAGCCTTGGAGAAGTTTCCTCACAAAATCCTATTCCAAGGCACTAAATCCTAAGCTAGTTTGTGCACCCTAGAAAATAAAATCGTTACTAATCAATTTTAAATTATAACGTTAATTTTAATGGCCTTTCTTACTCAAAAGGTGTGGTCGTGAAACTAGTGATGTTATGACTCAACAAGTAAATTAATTGAATAAGAAAACAATGCAAAGTCCTAACTTCAATTTTCGATAAATGATGTTTTTCCTAAAAATGCAATTTTCCTGCAATTCTAAATAAAAATGCAATCTTTCTTTACATGCACTAAGATAAATGACAAAGACTCAAAAGATCAAAATTCCAATCAATGTAAAATGACTAATATTTTTGCATTTTCAATATAAGAAAAATGAAAAAGAATGGACTGAACAAAAACTTGATATATAAAGACTCTACTATGTATAAACAGAGACAACCCAAGTAGGATATCAAGGAGAAAAACACCCAGCCGAATGTACAAGGACAATCAAAATGAAAAGATGATGAGAAAGGCAACACCCAAAACTTCAACCAAAGACAGGTTTCCTGTCATCCCATAGACACTTAACAATCACTATAGAGACCCAAGAAGACTCAACAATCATCAAAACCTACCCAACAACCACCAAACCTAGCAAACAAGGAAAATAGATTGATGTACGCTACTATTCAAGGGAACAACACGTATGTATGTAGCTTGCAGAAGGACAACACACGTATGTACACGACTGTCAAGAAAAAACCTATGTATATGTGTCAAAAACACAACTAGGCTAAGAGAAGGCTGATAGACTCAGATCTAGAGTGAACAGAGGCTGTCAAGAAATCACATGACAAGAAACTCAATATGAACGAGAGAAATCTAAGGAGAAAAACACTCCAAACCCCAAGAAATATGATTCAATCCTTAGTATGGTCGCCAATTTTGGTACGAGGAAGATATCTCTATGGCTAGGGGCAAACCACACCAGACATAAATGACTGCAGAAATCAACTCTATTCTCAAGTATGTTGTATAAACAAATATGCTAGCAAGATAAGATAAAATGCCTACCTCGTCCAGATGTTCGATGAAGTCCATCGTTGAGCACTTGACCCAAAGAAATATACCTGCAACTAGTCCTCAACAACCAAGCAATGCAAGCATATGGTGATAATATATGATGTTAATACATTCAATAGCATAATCCATTAATATTCATAACAAATACGCCCATGGAATAATAATTCAAATATTTGCAAGATATCAATTGGACGAGAAAACAATATTTCTATTAAGATATAATCAACAGAAGTGAATAAGTTACAGACTTTCGTGTCGGCACGGTTTGAAACCGAGAAACTGAGTTCCTTCTAGCTGGGCCTCCACCACTTCAATCCTCCACCAAAGGCAAGCTCATATAAGAGAGACAATGGAGTTCTCACTCAATAAGGGAAGAGCTTGGGGGTTGAACAATGTGTTCAGAATTAAAGGATAAAGGGATGCAGACTCAATGTGAAGTGAATAATTCCTCCAGAGTAACTTTTCTCTCAAAGTCAAATTCTTTCTCCTCTTTTCCATAGCTCATAATTGGCCCATTTATAGCCTTCAAGTGGAACTGAAGGGCCGAGTCAGAACTAAAATTTGTTTACAGACAAAATGGAAATAAACTAGCTAGGGCGTTGGTAGCTTATCTCTGAGAAGAGATGTGGCAGCTACATGCCTCTGGAATTTGCGTTACAATGAGGCTCGAAGGCTTATATATTATTGAGAAACAATGGAAAACCCTAAACATCCAAAAACCTGACCCTAGGAGATGAAACACTAGAATATGGGCCCCGTTAGGGTAAATTGGTACATCAATTTCCCGGGGTCATAACTTTAACATACTATACTCGTTTGACGCACATGATACATCGTTAGAAAGATCTATCTGAGTAATACAACTACTGACATCAAATATCAAGTCAGGAAAAAACACATATTCACGAAAGTTTTGATGCCCAAAAAACGTCGTTTAGGGCCTCAAAACAACCCCGAAAGTTCAAGCCCTGAAAAACTGCCAAAAATAGTAAATTGTGCTACAATTAAGGAAACTGAAAAATTGAAAGAAAAAATGGTGGGGGTCCAAGTGGAATAGGCGATTGGCCACCAATATCCACCTAGATCATTCCTCCCCCCTTAGGAAGCAATGGTCCCCATTGCGTTGAGTTCCTCCATGAGATGAGGAAACTTCGACTGAACTTGGTCCCTGGTGAGCCACTTGCCCCGGTGAAGGAGTTGGACTGCTTTGACAACTCGATATAGTTGGATCCTCTGCTGGTGGGTGTTATTGATCTGTGTGACCATAATCCCATCACTTGTGGCTTGTTCCATGCAGTCTGGGTTTAACTCTGTTGGTGTGATTTGTTCTGCCATGTTGGATGTGTCCAAAAGAGGTTAAAAGTAGGGTCGAAGGCGGTCTACATTTTAAACTGGGTGTAGACCAAGGAATGGTGGAATACTGATCTTGAAGGCATTGTCCCCTACAACCTTGGTGATGGTGTATGGCCCATATTAGAGCGGGCGAAGCTTGTGGTGGGGTCCAGCGAGGCACTCCTTCTGCAAATGTAGCCACACTTTGTCGCCCACATGGAAGTTGTGTTGCACCCGATGCTGATCATGCCGTTTCTTGTACTTAGCATTGGATTTGTCTAATATGTCATGAACCTGTTGGAAAATGTGATGAATGTGCTAAATGAAGTTGTTCACCTTGGAAACTTCAGACTGTACATGCGCCGAATCATTTTGAGTAGCTGCAAATGGCATGGCTACGTCAATGGGACATAGTGGCTAGAATCCCAAGCCCACCTGAAAGGGGTTGTGGTCAGTTGAGATGTGGAGGGCCTGGTTATAGCTATGTTGTACATAGGGGAGGCTCTCATCCCATGTGCGTGGATGATTTGAGTTATACATGCACAAAATGTGTACGATCATCCTGTTGACGACCTCTGTTTGGACATCAGTTTGGGGATGGAAAGTTGTGGACTTGGTGTCCAGCACTGACCAGAGGCTGGACCAAAATGTACCAAGGAACCTGCTATCCCGATTTGAGATGATAGACTATGGGATCCCAAAGTGTACCCACACTCGTTCAAAGAAGAGTTTAGCAGTGGATTCTGCTATGATATTCTTCTTGCAGGCCGCCATAATGGCCATCTTTGAGAATATGTCAGCGACCATGAAAACAAATTCATTTCCATTCTTAGTATAAGGAAGGCCTGACATGTAATCCATGGATATGGATTCCCAAGGTTGACTAGGGGTAGGCAGCGGAGTATAGAGGCCTTTCTTCTTGATGGTCGGTTTAGCAATGGTGTAGGCAGTGCAGGATCTGATGTACTTCCCAAAATCTTGTCGAAGGTTTGGCCAATAGAAATATTTCTGCAGTACTGCCACTGTTTTCTCGACTCTGAAATGCCCAGTGACCCAACTGTAGTGTGCTTCCAAAATCATTTTGGGACACTCACTTGAAGGAACACAAAGGTGTCCTAGGTGACATAGTAGTGCATACTGGAGGTGAAAATTTGGAACTCGGTTATCCTCCAAGAGCATCTTGTATGTGTGGCTGAATTCTGGATCGCTCTTGTAGAGAAGTATCCAATCAGAAGTCTCATGCCCACAAGAGTTGAGCATGGTGGTTATTGCCGCAATCGGTGGTAGGCTGAGGCAGTCTGCAACATTATTGGTGCTTCCCTTCTTGTACTTGATGTTCAATTGAAACTATTGCATATATGTGGACCACTTCTGATGGTGATAGTTCTGCAACTTCCCTTGTGTCTGTATGAATTGTAGGGATCAATGGTCTGTGTGGATTATCGTTTCCTTCTCCAAAATGTAATGCTTCCATTGTCATAAATCCTACACAATGGAATAAATCTCTTTGTCATAAGTGGGATACTTTTGGACTATGTCGGATAGTGTCTCATTGTGATATGCCATTGGATGCCCCTGTTAAGTAAGAACTGCCCCAATAACATAGTCAGAGGCACGTGTCTTGATCTCAAATGGTTGTTGCGAGTTTGATAATGTGAGCACTGGGGAACAATAGAGGCAATGTTTCAATTCTATGAACGCCTTCTATTGAGATTCCTACCAAAAGAATTTTTCTTTCTCTCCTCCCTTGGTGACTTAACTCAAGGGACAAATGATATGAGAGAATCCCAACACAAACCTGTGGTAGAAATTAGCAAGACCCAGAAAGTTGCGAAGCTCTATTAGAGTTGTTAGGGATGGCCAATCCCGAATGACTTCGATCTTGGTTGCATCCACATGCACCCCACGCTCATCAATAATGTATCCTAGATACTGAACGTGGGTCATGCCAAAAGTGCACTTCTCCAAATTGGCACACAACTTGTGTTTCCGCAGTGTTTGGAGGACCTGTCGAATGTGGTGGAGGTGCTCTTCCCAAGTCTGGCTGAAGATCAGGATGTCATCCAAGTACACTGCTACAAATGAGTTGGTGAATGGCCGCAAGATGTCACCCATCAACCTCATGAAGGTTGCGGTAGCATTCATCAACCCGAAAGGCATGACCAACCATTCGAAAAGGCCCTCCTTGGCATTGAAGGCATTCGTCCACACATTGGACGGTTCGATTGGTACCTAGTGATACCCGGACTTCAAGTCGATCTTGCTGAAATATTTTCCCCCTTTGATTTGGTCTAGAAGGTCATCAATCTGTGGGACTGGGTACCTATTCCAGACAGTGATCTTGTTCAACGCCCGACAGTCAATACAGAGTCTCCAAGTCCCATCCTCCTTCTACACCAACACGATCGGGCTCCCATAGGGCGTTGAAGTTGGCTGGATGTGACCTTTCTGCAACAACTCCTGAATTTTCCTCTTGATTTCATCATTCTCCAAAACATAGCGCTGATAGATTGATCCATTAGGTAGAAACGCACCTGGGGTCAGATAGATGGGGTGCTTGACTTGACAGTGCAGAGGTACCCCTACGGGTGAGGTGAAGATGTCCCGATACTCCTCCACGACCTTGTCCATTTGTTGTTTTCATGTGGAGGATCCCTATCTGGAGGTCGTGGCCACAATCTTCTTCTTTCCCTGAGGGCGGATCACCAGGAAAACAAATTTCCCGGTTTTGGAAATGAGCTTACTGCATTGTTTTGCGGTAACCAAAGAGACAACGACAGGTGGTGGTACCTCTGGTATCATGTACAACTTATTTCCCAAAGTAACAATAACATTGCGAGGCTGAGACTCATACACAACATGTCGCTTCCACAATTATGGTTGCCCTAATAATACATCACAAACATAGAGAGGAGCAATGTCACATAATACCTCATCGGTGAAGGGCTTGATGCTGTAGGGAAAGAGAAACTGTTGGATGATGCAAAGATCTTGTCCTTGGTGAAGCCACCCGATGGTGTACGGATGTGGGTGTGTTGTGGTCAACAAGCCCAACTGCTTCACGAACTCTGCTGAAATGAGGTTCTTTTGGCTCTAATTTTTTACAATGAACTGTAGCGGGGAACCCTTTACCCACATCTGGGAGTGGAAGAGACACTCCTCCTCCTTTGGATCTTCCGGTTCTTCCTTTTTGATATTCATGGTGGGAACAATGGCATTGGGATCTACATCGATAATATTTTTCCCTCTGTCATTCCCATTCTCGGGTTTTGATTAAGTGTCAGAGCATGCATCTGATTCATAAGCCTTCATCTTGGCCACCAGTGACTGCATGGCCTAACACTCACTTGTGTTGTGAGTGGAGCTCTTATGGAACTCACACCACTTTCCCATGTCCTTCTTCGGCTTCGCGGTGTTGTTATTTCCTTGTGGCTTTGTCAGGTTGTCTTGAGCCACCATGCCTTGGCTTTGACCTTTGTTCTGCGGTTTGGGGGCACCTTTCGCTTGATTTTGATTCACAGATCCAAAGTCTCGCTTCTTCTGTTTGAATTTCTGCTCAATCTTGGCAGCATACCGGTATGCTGTACCAAGCGAGGAGATGTCAAGGAAGTCCATTTCCTCTTGAATGTATCTGTGCGAAAACTGCAGTACTTCAACACCAAATGTTTCTCCGAATCTTTGATACCCAACTTTGTGTGTAGGGTATGGAACAAATTCATCAGCTCATGCACATCTTGATCCCTTTGCTGCCGCAACGTAGTCCATTGTATGTACTTGTCCTCATATCTCCCCACAGGATAATATTGTTCCTTGATGGTGTCTTAGAAATGATTCCAAGTGGGTACGACCGAGAATAGAGAGGGTTCATCCTCATCCTTTTTCTCACAGTAGGTTTCCCACCAGTCCTTGACATGGGGGGAAGCTTTGACCAGTGAAAAAAAAATATTCTTCTGGTCGAAAAAGTCATGAACCAAGAAATATCCTTCTAATAGATTCAACCATCTATCTATGGTGTTTGCATATATTCGGCCATCAAATATGGGAATGTCAAAGTTTACTTGTACCTTAAAAGGGGTTGCACTTCCAGAGTGGCTGCTGGATGCAGATGCACCGCCAATGGGCAGTCGTTGAAGGATCTGGGACAAGTTATCCATCATTGTGTTTCTTTATTTTTCAAGGGACTCCTTAAGCAATATTCTAATATGATCTCATGCTCCCTCATCTTTCTTTTCCTCCCCCATGGGTGGCCATCGGGGTTTGTGAGGATGATCTTACTAAGGTTCAACCAGATCGAGCCCTAACTCCTTATACCCCGACCTCGTTGGGGACAAGCAAAGAAGGATCGAGAAAGAGAAGACTGCTTTGATATCACCGATCTGAATTTATGCAGGAACGCAATAGAATACATAAATAACCATAAATACAAAGATTCAACGAAAATAACACTTCATTTCATTAATAGCAAAGAACTGAAATTTGTTTACAGGCAAAATGGAAATAAACTAGCTAGGGCGTTGATAGCTTATCTCTGAGAAGAGATGTGGCAGCTACAGGCCTCTGAACTCTATGTTACAATGAGGCTCGAAAGCCTATATATTATTTAGAAACAATGGAAAACCCTAAACATCCAAAAACCTAACCCTAGGAGATGAAACAACAGAATATGGGCCCCGTCAGGGTAATTTGGTACATCAATTTCCCGAGGTCGTAACTTTGGCATACTATCTTCGTTTGATGCACATGATACATCCTTAGAAAGATCTATCCGAGGACTACAACTGTTGACAGTGACTATCAAGTTCAGAATGGACTCTTATTCGCCTGAGGTTTGATGCCCAAAAAACATCGTTCAAGGCCTCAAAATGGTTCCAGAAGTTCAGGACCCAAAAAATTGCCAAAAATAGTAAATTGTGCTACAGTTAAGGAAACTCAAAAACTGAAAAAAACAATGGTGGGGGTCCAAGTGGAATAGATGGGTGGCCACCAATATGCACCTGGATCATGTCGTGACATGGAAACCTGACACTATTTTTCATTTTTGGGCACATTTCCCGATGTACGTGGGTTGTAGTGGTGCAACCTACGTATACTCATGTTGTATAGTAGGCAAGGTGCATATATGTGGAAACATTGTATTTTTAGCTCTGGGATTTGAAAAAAGGGATTAAAAGTCTACATAGGGAAATGGAAAAAGGCCTTCTGTGCAAGATTGCATGGGGTGAGGCAAATCTTGCTATAACAAAATTTCCTTGACCATCATTCAAAAGTATGGCCAAGAAGAGATCCATTACTTGTATAAGATACTGTAACAATGTGTATGATTTCACAATGCATACACGGATGAAGATCGAAACACTGATTTATCATCTGATCATTATCAACTTCATTGACTTCATTGATTTTGTTGTGAGAAGACTGCAAGAATTTCTGAACGGAAACAGGTTCAAAATGGGTTTTCTTTGATTTCTTGCTGGAGTGAGGGTTTCTTGCAATTCCACCCTTTTACAATAATCTAACTCAACAATAGAAAATTTAAACTCAAAAAAAGGGTGTTGCCTAATCATAATTCAATTCAATATTTGATACTTACAAAAGGAACAACAATAAGAATCACAAATTGCAAGTCATAAAATTCTGAACAGACACAAGTCCAGAATGCAAGAGTAGAATTATTCATTAAAATTTTGAGTGGTGTTGTGAATAAAGAAGCAAAACCCGATCTCTCTCCTCTGGCACAGACTTCTCTGGCGCCGACAGAAATCCATCATTCTTTTCTCACAGATTATGTTTCCTCTCCACCTCATAATACCTAACGACTTTCATATAAATGGACTGGCTGATTTTCCAATTGAAAGCTTCCACAATGATATCTTGCTCCAGGATCCACACGTTACCATCAACTCTCCAACAATAGCGACAACACTCCTAATCTTCATGGAAAAATATCTCCATGCCAAAATACAAAACTTTCATGACATTGTTCAAAATAAAGCAAAGAACTTCTTTTTATACGACCTTCGTGAAAATAAAATATTTCTTCACAAAACCAAAGAAATAATTTGAATATTTTTTTAAATTGGCTGACGTTTCAAACTTATTTAATTTATTAATTTTGTTTTTTATAAAACCCAAAAAAGTAAGTTTGTAAGCCTTATTAGAGATCGCATGCCTTTACTGGACTCGGTCTCTCGCGTAGTAAACTGATTTCTCTATGCTCTTTTTTTGTGCAACGACAGTTCCAACACGGATAAAAAACACGTGTAAGCACTCAATAAATTCAGAATAGATTCTAACTTGGGTTCCATTTTCGGATACAACTACAGAAAATTCTTCTACTCTAAATACTTCGATTTTTCAACTTCAGTTGAAGTAGTGATGACAAAGAAAATTATAAATCGTCAGACTGTAGTAATTTTGTTGGCTATAGAATGTCTCTGGTCAGACACACTAAAAGACTAAAAAATTTCTGGACTTCAAAGCTATTTTCGTTTGACATTGAAAGATGCTTAAATTACAATGAATACATCAAGTAGAACAACAAAATGAGCGAATTCCTGTATCATTTTTCACTACCAGGTAGGCCCTCCAATCACGACATGCAATATTTAAATGTTTTACTCCAGGTCGTTTCTACACCGGAAAGGCCTTAAAAGAACTAAGCTTTTACACAAAAAGGATCATGGAGAAGAATCATTGGGTGATTAAAGGAAATTCTACTCCAAAATGGTCCAGATTAAGTTTATGATCACATCCCGACTTTTCTGGCATCTACGATTTCTGTAAATCACGTCTTCTTCATGCACATGTCTGCACCCTTTATACGTATCTTCCATGTGGGTGACTCCTTTAATAGGTTTAACAAGTCCCTGATATTAAATGAGGGCTCTTCAACAAACATAATCTTGAATCTTCCTCGACTCTTGTGCTCAATCCTCGGCTCTAATGCTCTATGTTCCTTACAGAACAAACGTTGGTAGCTCTCTTTCGTATCCCACAAGCTTCCAACGACTCTGGCTCTCTTGGCGACACCTCTGTGTGTGGAAACATAAAAACAAGCACTTGCAGATCGACTTCTTCGACCATTAACATGAGAAAACTCTCGATTCATCAATTCAGATTGCATCTACCATGGAAAACTACCATGGTGCTACCAGACACTAAGAACTATAGTGCTCTTTACCACTGTTAAGAATATAGGGGAGAAAGTAAATAACTAACAAAAATATCAAGAAGGCAAAGAAGACGGGCGAAAAATGCACTAAGCCAATTCAATTAATGTGTACATCAATAATGTATATATAGTACATATTGCACAATTTTACTCTAACAGTATGACTGTTAGGGTAAGATAACGAACTGAGATTAGAATTTTCAACATGGAAAAGGCACTAAGCCAATTCAATTAATGTGTACATCAATAATGTATATATAGTACATATTGCACAACTTTCCTCTAACATTATGACCGTTAGGGTAAGATAACGAACTGAGATTAGAGTTTTAAACATCCCCCTTAATCAAAAGTTTGTTCTTTCCTGAAAAACCGTCACTTCTTGACAACTAGTAATGTGTCAAACAAATATTCAGAGGTCTTAAGATCCTGTCTGAACTCTGAAAAAATAGCAGAAGTTGATGTCTTCTACTAAATTGGTGGTTTAAGAGTGATCACAAACTCATTTGGTGGTTTCAGGATGACCATAAACTAAATGTCTAGCAGAAGTTGATGTATTCTACTAAATGGCATGGTTTTAAGTTGACCTTAAACTAACAAGAGCTAAGGCTCAAAAATCTGAAAGCAGAACTTCATGCCTTTTTCTTAATTGGTTTTAAGTTGACCTTAAACTAACAAGAACTAAGGCTCAAAGACCGTGCAATATATAATAATAATAATAATAATATAAATGAAAAAAAATTAACTTTAATAAATTTTCAAATTACAACTTTTAATTGTTGAAGGAATATTTACTTAGAATAAAAGAGTAAATATCAAGATTCTATTCATTGAAAAGTAACAATTAAAGTTTAGTGCTTACAAAAGATAAATAATGGTAATTTTTTTTTTGTTTTGAAAAAAGCTTTGTAATTTTATTATTATTAAAAATAACAAAATTACAATTGTAGATACTAATTTCTATTTGAGTAAAAAAGAGAGCATATGTTCTTTCTTTATTAAAAAAAATATTTTCGACAAAAATCTATCTTTTCTTAATAACATAACTTTGTCTTGCTTGATTCCAATATAATCAACATATAACTTCTAGATAAAGAGTACAAAAAACTACAGTGATATACAATAGTCCAAAAAAAACTAGTTTTCAATTCACTTTCAATCAATTCAGTCTTCCACAATCTTTGAAATAGAAAAAAAAATAAAACATGGATTCATGAAAATGAGAAGTAGCGTGTCCTTCATGTAGCTCCGATACTCCATTAGAAAAAATTTCATCTTCATAATTTTGTTCCTTGTATACATAAGAAAAAGTAGTATGAGAGAAATTGTTATAGCTCTATTTTCCACCCTAGAGACACAATGAGGACCTACTATTGTTGTCATGATGAGACACACTCTTCTACCTAGTATTTCTCAATTTTTGAGGGATATCGTGCCTTGCATTCCTAGCAAGGTGTGACCAGTCACATGCTACACTACTGGAAAGGTGCAATTGGTCGCTAGTTGTACCGCTAGTATCCCATGATCATCCCTGTAACCTTCTATATTTGGTGAGTTATGTCAAGATCAATGATGGGTGAATTTCAACATCGCATGATGAGCTTTGGAAATCATAGTAGAATTAGAGTTCACTAAGTTCTAGAGATCTAGAAGCATCCCCTAGCCTCCTCCATCAATCTATAAAAAGAAGGAATTCCAAGCGAGGAAGGGGGGGAATAATTCAAGACACCCTTGAGCTACCAAAATAATCAAGGGAGGAAGATTTGGAGAAGCAAACTTATGCTACAAAGTTTTAGGCAAGATATTTTGTATTCAGTCTTCATATCAAGTTGGCATTTCTTTTGTGAGGGTTAAGGAGGAACTGGAGCAAGGATCTAAAAGACACATCAATATGGGATTAATGTAAAAGCTTATTTATGTACTAATTCTCTACATATAATATAGATATATACAATTTTATTCTTCCATTGATGTTGTATTCAGTCATGCATGATGATAAATGGTAGAGATAATATTCCTTGAGTAAATAAGGATAGATCTAGCATAGATTTGACATTCCTAGTGCTTGAAGGTTTGAGATTGGTATATCTTGTTCTCTTTTGTGTAGGAAGAAGGTTACAAGAGTTGGAACAAGATTTATAGAGTTGCATTAGCTAGGAATATGTAGGGACAACTGCTAGGTACCAAATTTGAATCCTTCTCTTTCCTTATTATTGCATAATTTAGGGTCAAATCTAGTAGATCTAGAGGAGAACCATATTGTTGTCTATCATACAATATGTCTTGGATCATAGGAAGATTTGAGGGAGTGATCACATGTTCGCAGGGGGGTTTTCTCTATTGTTAGTACCATTTTCTATCCTGTCCCAAATATGCACACTGGTCAAGGTTATAGGGCCGAAATTGGGAAAAGTAGAGGCAGAAGGCGAGCTTACAGAGCTCACGGACTGAAAGAGAGAATATTTTCAAGTTCCCTATTGAAATCAACAGAAAAATCATGCCCTAAGGGCCCAAGGCTAAGATTTAAGTGTCTGGGCACTTATCTGGAGCTAAAATAGGGCTAATTTCACTTTTGAAAGGATTAAGCCCTTTACGAATGAAGGAAATATCATGAGACCAATGCCTAAGAATTGAGCACTAGCTAAGGTGTGAGGCCTAATCATCCAATGGTTGCAAGTGAACCAAATCTACAGTGGGTGATCAATATCGTATCATGCAAGTGCACGAAAGATAATATGCATAAGGGGTGTGACAATAGTTTTAAGAGATACATGTTGAAAGTTGAGTGGTGTCGCCTAACAAGAACATTGAGGGTAAAACCACTCCTCTAGGGTCGTGACATTGGTATTCTAGTTTTTCCTAACCACTTGTATTCCCACTCAAAACACATTTGTCCTCCTATACAACAACACTTGGAGCCAAGAAAGAAACCCACTTGGGATGCTCAGGAAAATCATAGATATCATGACATGCCAATAGGGAACCCGTCAGAGATAATTCAATACTTCCACTTGTATAGTGAGGGACCAATGGGGACTCCATCTAGTATATAAAACTCAGCTACACATAGACGAACCCCAGAGCCACATAAGCATTGACATGGACAAATATGAAGTTTCCAGTGTTCATGGGATCGTGATGAAATCTGCTTGATTTCACTCAAAATTTCGCGCCCTTTCCCAAACTTTCAAAAGGACCGAGCCACTAGGAAGGTGTTGTGTGTTCATAAAAAGGAACGAGGGAGAATATTTCAAATGGATGAGGGATATAACAATGCGTGCCAAATCATTTGATGGATACAAAATATCTTAACATGACATTTGGCCTCACATATTCATGTCCATGCTAATCATCACACTGTTACCTACAACCGATCAAGGAAAATAATTATTGTCCATATACACACACCCACACAAGCTATAGGTCTCCAATAATCACACCGGGTGTAGAAAATCACTTCACCCAATCATTTGTCTTCACAAACACATGTCTAGATCCTATAAGAGAAATCCAAAGGAATACATAAAACCAATATACAAGTAATTTATCTTTTTATAGTAAGTTACTAGGATTCCAAGTGTCATAGATGATGACCCACCTGTGAAATCCCTCCCCAAAGGGGAAGATAATCAACTATCTTGGCTACAGATGTTGAGAGAGTGTGTTATGCATTTCATGAAGGAGAGAATGTTCCTCTATGATATCATCAACTCATATTTGAGAGTAGAGGGACATTTGGGAATCTATCCTAAGGTGCAATTGTATCAATTGGACAACTTGATGCAGAAGCTCAAAGAAGAAGATTTGAGGAGTTGGTAAATAGTACTCTGCATTGATGGGTGGTAGTGGTTGAGAGGAAATGGATAGATTCCATTTAAGTCATCCATGGACCTCAACTGTGAAAGGGTTGAGCACATCCAGTGTAGTAGTCGATGACCCAATTGAGTCATCTAGAAGAATCTAGAAAAAGGGTCAATTGGAAAAAGAGAAAACACCCCCAAAAAGTGTTAGTAGGTTATCTACAGTGGTAAAAGTCAGTTTTACCCAGTAAAAATGAGTTAGAAATCAATTAAGAAACCATAAGCGGTATCAATATTTTGACAAGTTGTATCCAGTTTCAAGAAGCAATATTGGTCTAAATGAAGGGTTTTCTTGTGAACAACAAAGTATATAAAGCAAGATAAGGAGTTGATTTTTAGGGTTGACACTTTAGGAAATTTAAGAGTTTCTTACAACCAGAGTTTTTTTATCACAATCCTAAGGCACATATAGATTATTAAGGCCACAAGATTGATGAGATTCATCCCTTGTATTATGTTTTCAGTCTAAAATTTCTCTTTTTTGTGCATGTGCTCTTGTAAAATTCGCCCCTCTCATTTTGACTTCTTGTATCAAATCCTGATTAATAAAATCTCAAGAAACAAGCTATATGACATGTTCAATGTAATTGTGTGTTATATACTTATGATAATGAAGTGATTTCCTCTTAACAATAACCACTTCTTTTCATTTCTTCATATGTTTAATGATGTGCAAAGGGTACCTACATGATTTGAACATTTGAATATGTTTAATTGTTTGATGCATGTTTAAGCGATCTGTTGAGGGGTCAAAATTCCCTTTAACTCAAAAGTAGGAATCACACCCAGAGACAAGGCCCAATTAGACTCTTCCCTGTTTGGGGTAGCATGATTCTCGAGATTGATAGTCTGACAAGTTTCAATTGGATTTACTATGTTATATGATGGATCTTTATAGACTATTTTTTGTTTCTTTATAAGTTCATTTATTAAGTATTCAACGACTGAATTCTTAAGAAGGATGGGTTTAGGATAACCTCTTACCAACAACATGTAAATGACACCTCTTTTTAATCAATATCAAACAATAATATTCTCTTATTGATCAAGCAACAAACATCATCTAAGAAAAAGAAATATATATGCTAAAACAACAGAGAAAGGGAAATAATTCTAGTCACTGTATAACACACAACTTCATAACACCATCGTATTCATGCCCATGTATATTTAGTGACTGCAATGATCAAGATAACTAAAACACAATTACTGTCTTACTAAATCGCTTGTAGTAGACAACAATAAAGTAGAACAATCCACAAATTATGCTACTCCACAAGATTTGGAAAAACTTGTTTTCAGCTCTACATGAGTGATCCAAAATCGATCTTTTAAAGACTATGGTTAAGTTTTTGCATGAGTTGATTTACCACTTAATAATTAGAGAAGAAGAAGTTTTAATGAAAGAATGTTGCAACCATCATAAAGAATACTGAAAATAAAGTAAACATTAAGAGAAACAAACCATAATGCCAAGATTGTTAACGGAGTTCGACACAAGTTTGCCTACGTCTTTAGGCCTTTGTCTCAATGGGGGAGGCTTTCTTATTAATATTCAATGCTTCAAAAGTAAATCATAAATGCATCAAATGGATTAAAAACTGGCCTGGATGTGTTCTGCTTGACCTAAAAAATCCAACACAAATGACGACACTAAAAAATGTTGAGCGTATCTCCCATAAATGACCTCCAAAATTCGTTTCCTCAATGGCTTCCCTGCATAAAAATGGCTTAAGGTTCCAAAATATTCATCAATATGTTGTATCTGAACCTATTTTCCATGGAAAACAAGCCTGGTTAAGTAGATTTGGAGATGGGAACTGAAATCCAACTTCCCCCATGATTTGGGCCTCTTCTTGCGCTCAGATCCCCCCTTTTATGGAAAAAATCCAACTAAATCAGGCTTAAATATTAAAAAAAATCCAAAACTATAGTTAAAAACCCACTTTTTTTTTTGTTTTTTGTTTTGCTAATATTGGTGCACGCCCCTTTGTCTCTAGGCTCCAGTTCATATGAGTGCCATGTATCCGAGCACTAAGTGCCTGCCCTGGTCCTCGACCCCTTCATTGGTTGTATGCATGCCCATGTGGCCAACGGTCCTACGCCTTGGTATCATAGTATTCTACCCGTGGTTTTAGCACTGGGTTATATGGAATGAACCCCTGCAGTCTAGCGCCTGGGTTGGTGGGATAGCTCTGCCGACCAGGCGCTATCCCCAAATATCCGCATAACTCAAATTCAAATGAATATTTCTCCATTTAGTATCACTAGTCACATACGTGGTGAGTCAATCAACCCAAAGTCCATAGTCCATTGTTTGTCCGGAGATCACGGGTTCGAGCTCGTTAGAAGTGCGACAAACAATCTATCCTTAGAAGCGAGTCTTCCTTCATAAAACTTACAACTACGTAAACTAGCTCAACCGCTAACTCGCGGATGGTGAACGCCGAAAGCCGTGGCTTACGGCTGTTAAACGCGGTCATGATTGGCGATCGGTGGTAATGCCAGCACATAAACGTGGTCAGCAAATGTTAGCCAACGGAAACTCTGTGAGAATGCTTTAATATCTTTTAATCAGGTAGATGTGACAATAAGTTAGTGAACACAACAATTTTTAAACACGATTAGGTAAATGTAAAAAGTAAACATATTAACGGATGTCTTTATAACAGCTAGGAAGTTAATGGATGAAATCAGAGCCATTTATTTATTGTGACTACTAAGAATATTCTAGGCATATTTAATCTCGTCCATAGAAAACGTATTAATAACTAAAAGCCTATTAAATGTGCCCATTGTCAATAGGTGTACGCCTTTCGGCGTAATAAATGTCAATCTTTTACATCGAGGAAACGCTTACTCAATCCTAAATTAAGTGGATTTTAAAATCTTTTTTAGTCACCTACCCTATTCTTTGACGATTCTAATTTGATAATCGATGGAGAGATTCCATGTAATGTGTTTCCAGAATTAGCCAAGCTCTCACAGCTTCTTATTTCCACTATTTTAGATTTGTTCTCTTCCCATTTAATGGATTTGTTGGAAGACAACAGTTGATTTATCGCGACTGATGGTGGTAATAGATAAGCTCATAATCACTTATGTTATCACATTTCATCAAATCGAATTAGTCTGGAACTAACTCACGGATTAACTCTCTTCATAGAAGATCTTTTTCGTTGGCCACTTCTGACTTCTTCAAGCAAGAAAATATTTAGTCAATTGCGGTCAAATTATGCTTGAAATCATCGTGGGCATTTTCCTAAGTTTATTTTTAAATTTATCACTAATCATAAATTGACTATAACTACTTGAAGCAGTGATGGTGTTTTTCTTCACGAGTAAAAGTAAGTAATTGATCACTTTCATTCAATGCACTTTAACACTTCCTTTAGTCCTTGATCGTTAGTGACTATTGTCTCCTCACATTTCAAATCACCTTGAGATATCTATCTTGATCCAATCTATAATCATATCGGATCGAATATGTTTAAATAGTGTTTATATATTTATGCATATCTCAAGATATTAATTAGGCTATGAAAGTGTAAGAGTTAGGTCTAAACAATGATTCAAGGTCGATTACAATACTAACGATCTTTAAAAAAATAGTTTTTAACAATATTTATATATTATATTACATCATTAATTAATTGGATTGTAAATTGAGTCGACTATGATATTATTAGGATGAGGAGAAGAGGAACATGGAATTAGGATGCTTGAAGATGAGAACTTAGTCAAGATCAGAATAACGACAAAATATTGGGTACAATTGGTAATGGAACTACAATAGAAAATCCAAGAAAGATGGGAAGAGTGTCTCAAGAATTGGAACAACATAAACCAGAGAATGATAGACTTCAATTCCCAAAATTTGGTGCTCTTGATGACTTCATCAACTTGCACATTATAGTCCAACAGTTCGGTGAGCTCAATGCATAATTTGGAGCGAATATTCGGGAAGTCCGAACTATTGAAAAGGGACAGGTGAAAAGACTCATCCACAGACCAATAGGAGCAACATGGGACGTACGATAGTTAAGCTCCGAGATAGATCAATTTAGAAACCAAGTAATGGAAATGAAGGATAAGCTAAGAATGTCGATGGATCAACATCAATTCCCATACTTACATACATGTGAGGATCTTTTCTCCCAGTGGTCTGAGTATGACAAGACAAATCCTATGAGATAACTGAAGCTCATTGATGGTCTTCACGTGGATATGAACCGCCTCACTTTTTTGTTTTCTTTAGTTAAACAAATGTTGTTGCTATTTTTTCATGGAGGTTTTCATATAAATAAAGAGGTCTACGTCGTTTTGAAGGGTCAATAGTTTTGTAATAGTAAAATAATTAGACGAAGAATTATTTTTGAAGTTTAATTCAGAATCTCATTGATCCAAAATGGATCCAAAAGGGAATTCCAGAAGAAACTAACACCATTGTGTAGGGCTCATCGTGCTGATTCCTTCCATATATTTTTTTCCCAAAAACGGAGACTGTATCCGAAAGTTATTGTGTTATGAACTTTTTCCCAAATAGGAAAAAAACGTCAAAGTCAAAGTCAACTGGTCAAAGTCAAAATTCAATTCGTACTGTTGATGTCAGCAGTACGTCAACATGATGTAGCAGGTGACGTCATCATGACATCATGATGACGTCAGTAGGGTGATGTGGCAACATTAAGAGCTAACACGTGTCAGACAGTTTTGGCATTTTCAGGATGGGTTGGAATAGTACGGATTTGACACGTGGACTATACGAAAGATGACGTGGAAGTTAGTACAATGACATCGCCCAGTGACAGGTTGATGCATGACAAATATGTGGTTGTGCGGTTGGACAGGAGGCAATGAAGTGACATGCTCCGCCCGTGACACATGGTAGGCGGTTGACTGTGCACGCTGACTGTACATGTGACTGTGTTGGTCATTAGACGTATGGTGGCCAATCCGAAGGTGACATGTGGCCCAATCACAGGGTGCCACATGGCACCCTGGATGATGCCAATATTGGCTGGTCAAAAAAATTTGTTGCACCTCCGATGGGCTCGAACCCGTGATCTCCAGACGAGCAACGAACTACAGACTATGGGCTAACCGACTCAACACATATGTGATTTGTTATATCAAATGACAAAATATTCATTTGAGTTTGAGTTATGCGGATGTTTGGGGATAAATCTCAATCGACAGGGCTAGCCTGTCGACCAAGGTGCTAGACTGCAGGGGTTCGTTCCATATAATCCAGTGCTAGAACCATGTGCATAATACTATGATACCAAGGCACATGACCGTTGGCCACATGGGAGCGCATATGACCAGAGCAAGGGTCAAGGACCTGGGTAGGCGCTTAGTGCTCGGATGCATGGAACTCATATGACCTGGAGCCTAGAGACAAAGGGGCACACACCTATATTAGCGAGAAAAAGTGGGTTTTTAACTCTAGGTTTGGATTTTTTTTAATATTTAAGCCTCATTTAGTTGGAGTTTTTCCCTAAAAGGGGGGATCTGAGCCCAGGAAGAGGCCCAAATCATGGGGGGAAGTTGGATTTCGACCCCCATCTCCAAATCTAATTAACTAGGCTTGTTTTCCATGGAAAAGAGGTTCATATATAGCTTAATGATGAAGAGTTTGGAAGCTTAAGCCATTTTTATGTAGGGAAGCCATTGAGGAAACAAATTTTGGAGGCCATTTTCGGGAGCTACACTCAACCTTTTTCAGTGTTGTTAGTTGTGTTGGATTTCTGAGGTCGATCATAACATAGCCATACCAGTTTGTAATCCATTTGATGCATTTATGATGTACTTTTGAAGCATTGAATATTAATAATAAATCCTCCCCCACTGAGACAAAGGCCTGGAGACGTAGGAAAACTTATGCCGAACTCCATTAACAATCTTGGCGTTATAGTTTGTTTCTCTTAATGTTTACTTTTTGTTCTGTATTCTTTATGATGGCTGCAACATTGTTTCATTAAAACTTCTTCTTCTCTAATTCTTAAGTGGTAAATCAACTCATGCATAAACTTAACCATAGTCTTTAAAAGATTGATTTTGGATCAAGTGGTATCAGAGCAGGTTGATAGTTGGTTGTTTGAGTTTGCATGATTATCAGGGAAAATCTAAGTCGTGGTGAAGGTGAGCTTGTAGAAGGAGATCCTGAGATTGGATCGAGAAAGAGGACATATCAAAGTGAGAAAATGGCATCGGAAGAAGGAATTTCTCAAAGTGAAAGAGAGTTTCAAAAAAATTTATTTGGCATGTCGGAGATGGTAAAAGTGTTGTATGATGAATACTTGGAATGGAAGAGACATTTTCAAGGGGAATCTTCAAAGCAAGAAAAAAAGTGAAGAAGGAGAAGTCCCTCTGAAAACTCCTCCTTCACCTCCTTCATCTCCATCATCTTATTCTTCTTCAAGTACAAGTTCAAATTCTACTGCAAGAAAACATTCTCATAAACATAAGCATGATATGCCATTACTTAAACTTGATGTGAAATTCCAGTTGTCTATGTATAATGGAGAAGTTAATGCCGAGAAAATTGATAACTGGGTTAGACATATGGAGGTATATTGTTATGTGCAGTAAATAAAATATGAGGCAACCAAAATCAGATTGGCATCACTTCGTCTTGAAGACACAACTCTCATCTTGTGGAAAAGTAAGATGCAACATGGAACTCAACAAGTTGGTAAGATTTTTCCATCATGGCATGATTTTATTCCCGCACTTAGAAAACAATTCTATCCTTTGGGGTATAAAGAGAAGGCTTTAATTGAATGAAAAAGTCTTAAGTTAAGAAAAGGACAGTCGGTGCAGGAATATACAGATGAATTTCGTAAGATGGCTTTGATGTTAGATGTTCCATTGACTACACAAGAAACTCTTATGAAGTATATAGGAGGTTTTCTTGCTTATATTCGTAATACTGTGTTTATGTTTGGACCTACTAATCTTGATGAGGTTTCTGTTCAAGAAATGTATATTGAAGCAGGGAAAATGAGAGTCGGTGTATCAAGGGAATCATCTTCAAAGAAAGATGGAAAAGGCAAAGGGAATGGGAAGAAAGAAAATTCAACTACAATGAAGGAAGATAAGCTCTCTTGCAAGCATTGCAAGAAATAAGGGCACGATGATAAACATTGTTGGCAATTGCACCCATAAAAGAGACCAAAGTGGTTCAAAGAGCGGAAAGGGAGGAAAAAGTTGCAACAACAACACGACCAACAGACTTGGGGTACGATTCAATTGATGAGTCTAAAATCACAACAATTGGTTTCTCAGGTAAAATTGGTGATGGTTTTGATTCTAGAAGTAAATTGTTTCATATAACGGTCATAATGAAACATATTAAGATCGATACGTTGATAGATAATGGATCTCAATCTAAATTAATTTCATAGGAAGTGGTTAAGAAATTGGGATTAAACACCAAGATGCATCACAAACCCAATTCACTAAAGTGGATAAGAAAAGATCACAAATTTCCCATAACAAAGAAATGTATCATAAGGTTTACAATTGCATCTAAGTATGTGGATGAAGTAATATGTGATGTGGTGCGACTAGAAACATGTGGAATGGTCTTAGGTATCCCTTAATTATATGATCGCAAATAAATCTTCTACAGGGAAGATAATCAATATCACTTAACTAAATAAGGCAATTACTATGTTGTACTTGTTCATCGTATTAAAGAAAATCAAACTTCTAACAATGGAACAATTAAAGAAGGAAGCTTATGCAAGCAATACACCTATAATTGTGCCAAGTAAATCAGTTGATCTTAAGCATGAACATGAGATGGTTGTAGGATGGGAATTCAATCATACTTTGATTCAAGATAAGTTAATGTCATGCAAGCACATCAAACATATTGGTTCATTTTCAATCATATTTATGATATTATCACTGCTATTGTATTCTACATCAATGGTAGTGGATTCAGTAAGATGTGAACGAGCTCAAATGGATAACAATATAATTTCAGTTTTCATGGTTATTATGCAATTGATTATGATGCGACAAGTGACCATGACAGAGTTTAAAGACAAAGGACAAGTGGGGATGCCTATCCCACACTTGATGACTAGTTAATACCCTTTTGGAGGACCAAAAGGTCTTAGTGGGGAGGAATGATCCAAAATGGATCCAGAAAGGCCTAAAAATAAAATTTCTCAAATCAAATGAAACTAGATCCATTGCGTAGGACTCGTCATGCTAATTCTGACCATATATTGTTTTTCCAAAAATGGACACCGTATGCGAAAGTTATCGCGTTCTGAACTTTTTGACAAACAGGAAAAAAAAAGTCAAAGTCAAAGTCAACAGATCAAAGTCAACAGTCAGGCTGTACTGCTGACATCAGAAATACATTAGAATGATCTAGAAGGTGACGTTATCATGACATCATGATGATGTCAGCATGGTGATGCGACAGGACCAGGAGCTGACACATGTTAGGCATTTTTGGCGTTTTTAGGCTGAGTTGGCATAGTACGGGTTTGACACGTGGATTGTATGGATGTTGACGTGGAAGTCTGTATGGTGATGTGGCCTAGTGATAGGTTGATGAGTGGTAGACATGTGGATATACGGTTTGACAGGTGGCAGTGACGTGGCACGCTCCGGGCGTGACATGTGGCAAGAGGTTGATTGTACAGGTGATTGTGTTGGTGACTTGATCTCCTTATCTATCTCTTCTCCATGCCCATTGGAGTTTGATCCGTCGACTCCCAATGGACATCCATTCCTATAGCTTCATTCTTTGAGCTGAAAGCATTATGTGCCCCCTCCATTTTTATGCATCATGGAACAATTCGGTTTGGTTCTGTGAACAATTAATTCTGCAAAATGTGTAGTCAACCAAGTTTTGTCAGGCTATCAAACTTTAATTATTTTCCAGAATAAACCAATCTAATTCAACAAAAACAATATCAGATTCCATTTTCTGTAGGTCTTGGTCGGTCAAGAACCTTGCAGGCTTCCATCTCTAAGCCTAGTTCCGTTCTGAAACAAAAATTTTCGGGCGTATCCCCTTTTCTTCAACTCTTGGTTCACATGTGACCACAGTTGTGACCCAACACTTATGATTTGGGTGCTTATCCATAGCCTTGAAATTTCAGGCTCTGACTTCAGAGGTTTTCAAAGCACATCACAACAAATCTCTCAGAGTTCCGGATTAGTGAACTCGCGAAGTAGGGTGGATCAAAAGTCCATGATTACCCAACATCCAATGACTGACACTCACTGTGGAACCTCAAGCATTTGGGCTCTGGGACTTCGGAGCTTCGGGACATTGGAGGATTTCACATCCACACACCCCCGAACCGTTAATCTTCGAACACTTCCATGTCACCTTTGGTGACATCATTACATCACGTCACCTTAGCGTTACAAAACTTTGGAAGGTTCTTCCTTTCGTTCCCTTATGAACCATTCTTCTAGAGTGTCAAGTATCTCAACTTCCCAACTGGCACCACGTGTCCATTGGGGCCCACGGTTTTCATACCTGAAATAAGATACTTAAAAGTCACATCAACTTATACTTTTCAAATTGTGGGGACATGGGTCAACGGTTATGGAGTAACCCGCTGATTTTTCTTCAATTGTCCCCACTCTGACACGTACCCCTTCAGAGAAACCGTGGTTTGGATTGCAAGACCGCCTTGTAGAATTATATTCCATGCACCTTGGATCTCCACAATGCCTCTTGAACCTTGATCTTGATAGATCATGAGCAAATTTAATATGGGCTTGATCCAACTAACTCCTTCGTCATGCTTAACTAGCTTGTGCCACCTCCAGGAGCACTACATGGCAGGACACATGAAGTCGACACATGGTCCAATCAGGTGGGTGATAATGTCACATTCTAACCGCATTTCAATATTACAATGGTTCTTAATTCTCTAACACGTGGCACACATCCCATGTGTCCACGTCGTTTTGAGTGACATCAACAAACCACATCACTTCGGGGTTCCGGGGCTTCGAAACTCTGGTACTTCGGAAGATTCTACACTTGCACACTCCAATTCTTCCGAACGCCAGACTGCCAAACTTCCTTACCCTCTGGGTCCACATAGTACATATGTCACCAAATAAGGTAGTGGCACGTGGCATGTCTAGGAAGGTCCACGTCACCATTGGCGACGTCATTCTTCCATGCCACTTCTGCTCTTTTTCTTCCGGACTTCGAGCTTCGGCGGTTTGTGCACCAACACACCCCACTTCTCCCAACTGTCGAACTCTAAAGTTACGATCTGCTATGAGATATGTGGCTCACAACCACTTATGCGTAGATCCAATGGATCTGATCCACTCTTCACCAAGCATCTTACCTTCTTCTCTTGGCTTGATCTAACGACAATGTTTCTCCTCGGATCTACGGTGTAGATCTCCTCCAAGACTTTGTATTTTCATGCTTCGACCCTTCTCTTGCTTCTTAACACCTAACTTCGCCAAATTCAAGAAGTTCGAAGGGCTTCCAGGTTAACCCTCCTACATCATCCTTCAATCTGATGGTTGTGAAGGATTCTCCTTATCCCGAATAGATCTTACAGTCCAACACCACAAAAGTTGTGGTTTTCTTTCTCTGAGACCCATTCTTAACTTGCTACACCTCCTGTGTTTCTGAACATATTCCAAGTGTTCTCTTGGGACTCTAGAATGTTCTAAAATTAAAATTTTTGTCCTTCTCAACAATAATTTTCTCTAATCATTTGATTCCATAACCAAATATACAGTTGAATTCAAGATCAATGTAAAAAACTGGGCTCTGAACTTCAATTTTGTCCAATTCGACAAAAAATATTTCCTGAAACTTTTTCTTCAGCTTCCACTAACATGGCCCATGCGGGCTTAGTGTTGAAACCTTGGCTTTGATACCATCTTGTGATGTTCCCATCCACCAAGTCGGGAAAAATCACTGTGGAATTTCACTATATCATAACTCTCTCTTAGCTTAGCAATTACAATACTCTGTTCATTCCACTTATTCATGTGGAAATAATATTAAACATTCCATCTCTATAAGCACACACACGACATATTCTAACCATACGCAAATTAATGTAGAATTAACCATAAAATCATACATACAATAATCCAGACAAAACCATAGATGTAACAACATATATAAATAAATAGCATGTGAGTGAATAGGGAAAGAATACTTATCTTTTAATTGAGATCCACCAACTGCATGTCGACCTTCCACAAACCTCCCAGCCTTAGATCATGTTTCTCATCACGCTTAATAGTGGGTCACCCCTGAGCTGGGACTAAGCTCCACCCAGGGCAAGAGAATCCTAGACTAGGTTGAGGTTACATGAGACTGCACAATACAACTGGAAGGATTCTCTCCAAGAGCCTTCTTTTTCCCACTATTGATGAACTCTCATTCCCCACATGCCTGTTCCACCCCAAGAATATGCACCTTCACTGCTCCACAATCCATAAACTGCTCCACTTCCCTTTCAGGGTCTCGACAATAGGCTAGATCAAGAATTCTCAGAGCTCTGTAGCTGGTGCTGGACTCTCTCTAGGAGAAAATCACTTCCCAACAAACTCTCTCACCTGGAGAGAGACACTCACAGGCCTAACAACCTACCTCTTCAAGCACAGGCCTAGAATCCCACTTCTTCAACCAGCTTCAACTCAGTTCCAACAAGGTGAGGACAACAACAAAGGTTCAATATAGCTCAAGGAATGGTAGTAACCATAATTCAGTAAGGCAAAACATAGTTTTGGAAAGTACAAATATGTTGGGATTCACAGGAAACATAGTTCGGCTTCCCGAGTTACTGGTTTCAGAGGTGCGTCCAATATGCAGAGGTCCACGATGGAGGCCAAACAAGTTAGACGAAGGATGGGAGAATGGGGAGCAAACCCTCTCAACGAGATGATTCTCTAGCTTTAACTGCATGCACCGAGGTCAACACATGTCTTCCTAGAGTTGCATGCACTTCATTTAGCATTCATTCGCTTTCCCAAGAACTTAGGATAACTGGGTTTATTTTTCCCCACTTTAATATTTTCATTTTTCAGGAATATATTATAATATTCCATTGGGTTAAGCCCTTTAGTTTAGCCCCTCTTTCCTATCCTCTCAGTCCCATCCCTTTCCCTACTTGGCGAAGCTTCCTCCCCTGTCACTCTTTTTTCGTGGTCGGTCTACACGCAAAGATGTATTTTATTAATAATTTGCATAATTACATACACAAAATCAGGCCCACTGACCTTAGCATCTAGGATATTCATCCTAATAAACACATAATCCTACCAACTTGTAATTACTTGGCTCACCATGATACAAACATAATTACATTTCATAGGGGCTCAACCTTGGGGTATTACAAGCATGATGGTCATATGTTATTAGATATTATCCAACAGGAAGGACTATAAAGTATAATTTAGTAGAAGAAGATGATATTGAAGAAGAAGATTATACATAGGATCAAGTAGTTTTGTTAGACAATGAAGATGAATAATTTGAGCTAGATGTAGATTTGGTTCACTTGCAACCATTGGATGATTAGGCCTCACACCTTAGCTAGTGCTCAATTCTTAGGCATTGGTCTCATAATATTTCCTTCATTCGTAAAGGGTTTAATCCTTTCAAAAGTGCAATTAGCCCTAGTTTAGCTCCAGATAAGTGCCCAGACACTTAAATCTTAGCCTTGGGCCCTTAGGGCATGATTTTTCTGTTGATTTCAATAGGGCACTTGAAAATATTCTCTCTTTTAGTCCGTGAGCTCTGTAAGGTCGCCTTCTGCCTCTATTTTTCCCAATTTCGGCCCTATAACCTTGACCAATGTGCATATTTGGGACAAGATCGAAAATGGTACTAACAATAGAGAAAACCCTCCTGCGAACATGTGATCACTCCCTCAAATCTTCCTATGATCTGAGACATATTGTATGATAGACAACAATATGGTTCTCCTCTAGATCTACTAGATTTGACCCTAAATTATGCAAAAATAAGGAAAGAGAAGGATTCAAATTTGGTACCTAGCAGTTGTCCCTACATATTCCTAGCTAATGCAACTCTATAAATCTTGTTCCAACTCTTGTAACCTTCTTCCTACACAAAAGAGAACAAGATATACCAATCTCAAACCTTCAAGCACTAGGAATGTCAAATCTATGCTAGATCTATCCTTATTTACTCAAGGAATATTGTCTCTACCATTTATCATCATGCATGACTGAATACAACATCAACGGAAGAATAAAATTGTATATATCTATATTATATGTAGAGAATTAGTACATAAATAAGCTTTTACATTAATCCCATATTGATGTGTCTTTTAGATCCTTTCTCCAGTTCCTCCTTAACCCTCACAAAAGAAATGCCAACTTGATATGAAGACTGAATAAAAAATATCTTGCCTAAAACTTTGTAGCATAAGTTTGCTTCTCCAAATCTTCCTCCCTTGATTATTTTGGTAGCTCAAGGGTGTCTTGAATTATTCCTCCCCTTCCTCGCTTGGAATTCCTTATTTTTATAGATTGATAGAGGAGGCTAGGGGATGCTTCTAGATCTCTAGAACTTAGTGAACTCTAATTCTACTATGATTTCCAAATCTCATCATGCGATATTGAAAATTCACCCATCATTGATCTTGACATAACTCACCAAATATAGAAGGTTACAGGGATGATCATGGGATACTAGCGGTACAACTAGCAACCAATTGCACCTTTCCAGTAGTGTAGCATGTGATTGGTCACACCTTGCTAGGAATGCAAGGCACGATATCCCTCAAAAATTGGTAAATACTAGGTAGAAGAGTGTGTCTCATCATGACAACATTAGTAGGTCCTCATTGTGTCTCTAGGGTGGAAAATAGAGCTATAACAGTTTCTCTCACACTACTTTTTCTTATGTACACAAGAAACAAAATTATGAAGATGAAATTTTTTCTAATGGAGTATCAGAGCTACATGAAGGACACGCTACTTCTCATTTTCATGAATCCTTGTTTTTTTTTTCTATTTCAAAGATCGTGGAAGACTGAATTGATTGAAAGTGAATTGAAAACTAGTTTTTTTTGGACTATTGTATAGAACTGTAATTTTTTGTACTCTTTATCTAGAAGTTATATGTTGATTATATTGGAACCAAGGAAGACAAAATTATGTTATTAAGAAAAGATAGATTTTTGTCGAAATATTTTTTCTTAATAAAGAAAGAACATCCACCAAGTCGGGCAAAATCACTGTGGAATTTCACTATATCATAACTCTCTCTTAGCTTAGAAGTTACAATACTCTGTTCATGCCACTTATTCATGTGGAAATAATATTAAACATTCCATCTCTATAAACACACACACGACATATTCTAACCATACACAAATTAATGTAGAATTAACCATAAAATCATACATACAATAATCCAGACAAAACCATAGATGTAACAACACATATAAATACATAGCATGTGAGTGAAAAGGGAATGAATACTTATATTTTAATTGAGATCCGCCAACTGCATGCAAACCTTCCACAAACCTCCTAGTCGTAGATCATGCTGTTCATCACGCTTAGCAGTGGGTCGCCCCTGAGCTGGGACTAAGCTCCACCCAGGGCAAGGGAATCCTAGACTAGGTTGAGGTTACATGAGACTGCACAGTAGAACTGGAAGGATTCTTTCCAAGAGACTTCTTTTTCCCACTACTGACGAACTCTCATTCCCCACATGCCTATTCCACCCTAGGAATATGCACCTTCACTGCTCCACAGTCCATCGACTGCTCCACTTCCCTTTCAGGGTCTCGACAACAGGCTAGATCAAGAATTCTCAGAGCTCTGTAGCTGGTGTTGGACTCTCTCTAGGAGAAAATCACTTCCCAACAAACTCTCTCACCTAGAGAGAGATACTCACAGGCCTAACAACCTGCCTCTTCAACCACGGGCCTAACAACCCACTTCTTCAACCAGCTTCAACTCAGTTCCAACAAGGTGAGGACAACAAAAAAGGTTCAATATAGCTCAGGGAATGGTAGTAACCATAATTCGGTAAGGCACAAAGTTTTGGAAAGTACAAATATGTTGGGATTCACAGGAAACATAGGTCGACTTCCCGAGTTACTGGTTTCAGAGGTGCGTCCAATATGCAGAGGTCCACGATGGAGGCCAGACAAGTTAGACGAAGGATGGGAGAATGGGGAGCGAACCCTCTCAACACATGTCTTCCTAGAGTTGCATGCACTCCATTTAGCATTCGTTCCCTTTCCCAAGAACTTAGGATAACTGTGTTTATTTTTCTCCACTTTAATATTTTCATTATTCAGGAATATATTATAATATTCCCTTGGGTTAAGCCCTCTATCTTAGCCCCTCTTTCCTATCCTCTCAATCCCATACCTTTCCCTACCCGGCGAAGCTTCCTCCACCATCACTCTTTCTTCGTGGTCGGTCTACACACAAAGATGTATTTTATTAATAATTTTCATAATTACATACATACAATCAGACGCACTGACCTTAGCATCTAGGATATTCGTTCTAATAAACACATAATCCTACCAACTTGTAATTACTTGGCTCACCATCCTACAAGCATCATTACATTTCATAGGGGCTCGACCTTGGGGTATTACAAGCATGATAGTCATATGTTATTAGATATTATCCAAGAGGAAGGACTGTAAAGTATAATTTAGTAGAAGAAGATGATATTGAAGAAGAAGATTATACATAGGATCAAGTAGTTTTGTTAGACAATGAAGATGAATAATTTGAGCTAGATGTAGATGACAATGTTCTCGATGATCATATCAACGATGAAATTATCAAAAAATGAAATTGATGATAATGTTTCTATGCGGGAAATCCTTTCAACATCGATTCTCAACCAATGATACAAATATGGAGTTGGACAAAGAAGAAGATAAATGATATTGAAGTATTGAAATGTAGGTCGGGGTATGTGATTATATATTTTCTATGATTTATTCTCTTTAAAGTATTTTTTTAGATGTGTTAATTATGTGTTGTTAAGTTTTATTCCATATTCTTATATGTATAATTGGTTGTTTAGAAGTCAATGACCTTGATTTCTCTCATAACCCACTAATCTATAACCTCCTAACCGATTTTTAGTATTTGTTGATTGATTTTAACTATCAGTAAATATTGATAATCTACCACAACGTTTTAACCCTCGATCGAGTAACCTTGGTAAATTTCTAACCCTACACCCTCATCCACCATAGGAACCATGTGAATGCTCCAAAACCACTACCCAGGCCCTAAATGGATTCTTTGAGATGCAAGTTTCATATGCTAACCATTACAAGGTTTAACACCGAAAACATGTTTTGGTGTACATGCTTTAGGGTAAGGGGTTAGGAGTTAGGGATTGAGAGATTTAAGGGTTTAGGGATTAGGGGATTTAGTGGATAGGGGGTTAGGGGGGTTAATGGGGTTATATTTAACTATATAACAAATATTATTTATGAATTTAAATTTAAATTATATCACAAACAAATATAAAATAAAAATAAACAAATATAAAACAAACAAAAAATTTATAAAAAAATTCAAACATAAAAAACACATTATGGCACCAAACCCCCCACCAAATAAACCCACTCCAAACCCATTGACCACTACATTTATCTACCCCACCTTCTATTAAGGAGAGTGCATAGAGGATAAACCCACAGATATTTTCATTAGATCGACCCCCCTGCCAATACAGAGAGTGTGCGAAGGACCAACCCACTGACATATGCATTGGATTGATCCCACCTTCTAGTAAGGAGAGTGCGTAGAGGAGAATACCTATACAAGTAGAGAATGACCCCAACTGTGTATCCAAGAAGGGATTGACCCCATAATGTCTTTGGTATGTAGTCTCATTGCTTATGTAGATAGAGAATGCAAATCCTGTAGTTGTTTGTTCAATATGAAATGGTTTAAAATGGATCTGTTTGAGTTCCATTCACTTCAAGTTTTCCCTATCATTCACTCCTTACTCTAGGTTAGATACCCTTTATACTAAATCTCTTTGTCATATTTTTGTACACACAATAGAGAACAAACAAACATGATCAGACCAAAAATATAGATCCAAGATAGACGATCTCATTTTTTTTTGGTCGGTGAAAGTGCATTCTGGATAAAAATGGGTTGTAGGCCTAAATTATAAACCATTGTATTAACGAATGATAACGTGAAATAACCTTATTCAATTTGGTACGTGGGGGTGGTATTATGAAACCAAGTGTCTTAGCTCACCTATGAAATGCATGAATGGATGACAAGTGACAAAATGATGTAAGCCAAATAAAAAAGGCATCACATCGATGTAATCCAAAGGATTAAAAAAAATTAAAAAATTAAACCCCAAAGGCAAATGCACACAATAAGGATTGTTCTGAGTATAATAGACACTAGTAAAAGCAGTCAAATCATCCTTCAACAAATAAATTCAGGTAGTCTTCTCATTTCATTATTTCAAATCTATTCTTATTATTTAAAATAAGGATATATGGAGAAAGGTAATCAATATGTTCAACCATCAGACTCTGATGAAAAAATCTTAATCAACCATGATTGTGAAAGTTTTTAAACTGTTCTATCATAGTTTAATTCTTATGAGTTATGAAATTTATCATGTGATAGATTTAGGAATTTGCATGATTATTTACATATCTAGTAGTCAAACTTGAGTAAATTCGTAATTCCCTAACCTATTATTTTTCTGATTTTGTCTCCTGGTGTGCAAAGAACTATATTTATGAAAAAATGGTTGTGATATCTAAAAATAGGTCCATTATATTCTATATCAATGCCGATTCTATTACGAAAATGTTATCTCTTCCTGAAAAACTTAACTCTAATACTTGGAATCGGTTAAAGGCTTTGGGTGTCCATGATCATACTTCTCTAATTATGGATGCTACACAAGTATTAACAAAGATGAATTTGGTTCAATAACCTCAAAATAAATGTAGTTCAATTCATAGAAGTATTGAAACCTTCATGAAAAGATACAAGGAATTAGTTGAAATGGGACTACCTTCATGTTGGAATAAAAATGCAAATTTTATTTAGTAGGAAGCATATAAAGATATGCTAATAAAATACAGGGTTGATATAACTAAATTTCAATATATGGATGGTGTTTTTAAAGGTGAAACTATAGTTTGCAAGTTAATAGATGATTTTAATTTTTTTCCTTGATAATAGATGATTTTAATTTATTATGGAAAATCAAAACTTTATTTCCTAATGTTCCATCATATGATAGATATACATATATTAATATAGCTTCTAGAAAAATAGGTAAAGGCTAAAGAAAAAATTCCTAGAACTATCCAAGATCATACCTTGTTAGGAAATTGTGTCAAATGTACTTTGTTATATACATGCACGTACTCTATTCTATACTATGTTCTAAACATGCCTATACTATGTTCTATAAGGGAAACTTAAACAATGAATTGGTTTTAAAAACAAATATTCAGTTGTTGGGTATTTCATTATCACTTGACCTTTTTAGCTTCATGCTTCATCACTATAATGGTATACAAAGAATTTATGGAATAAATAATGATTTTTTTTTCTTTGATCAAAATATGATATAGGGGATATGTTTTACCAGAGTTATGTATTTAGACAAATTGTGCACATATGAATGGTTTTCATAGGAAGATAAATGCAAATGGATGTTGACACCATAACTTAAACCAATCTCTATTTTTTTTTAATAATTTAATTAACTTGTTTTTTTGTTGATATATTTAGTTATCGACAATTGATGTTTACAATGTGGGAAACAATGATGAATTGTTTGACTAAATGGACACAAGGGAGACAATTAAAAAAGTTGTGAGAAAGTAAAATATGGAACTAATTGTGTTGGGTAGCTGTGAATCAATGGAGGAGAACAAAGAAAGATGCACATTTTTTATGGAAGATATACAACGATATGGGGTAAGCGTCATCTTTTAAAAATGTTTTTGATCACATATCTGCTTTTTTTTTCTACCTTATTATGGATGAATGTTATATGTTTTGTATGTGAAAAATCACATATCTCCACAAACATTATTTCTTTCATTTACCTTTCAATTTTGTTTTGCTAATTTCTATGCATGAATCATACTATTCCACTTTCAATTATTTTTGAGTAGATAGATTGGGTATGGGGAATTGAGAGTGATGCAAGGGGGGGGAGGGGATAGGTCCAATGAGCTTCCACCTTAACTTGGTTGGCCCTATTCAATAGAGAATAATTTTTTCTTGAAACCAAGAGAATCTCATTCAGGTATTTCACTTTAGTCTTTCTAGAGTCTCATACATGTTGATATATTTGTTTATTTATTTAATTATTATTCATTCATATAACCTTTTAGTCTATGATGATTTATGTATTCCATCACAATGGAAATTAAATTAACCACTATCCTATGTGTGATGTGGTTGTACAGTATCTTACCTCATCGAGCACACGGAAACAAGTAGTTAGTACTCATTTTCCCACTTTAGTTAGTTTGTGTGCATAGTTGCCAAAAATTCATGTATATTTCAACCCTTTACTAAATTCTAGGCACAAATAACTCTAGTATATAGTCTTTAGGGTTTACAAAAAATACAAAGTTATGCCACTTATGATTTGTAAATTACCAACACCATACATGGATTTTTCTTCCTAGGGCATGCATTTTTCATCTTGCCCTTTTTCATGCATTTTTATTCATTTTTTTGCATTTACAAGGCAAACTTTAACCTTTATGCACAATAGAGGGTTTTAGTTTTCAAAATGAAAAACTAAAGTATGAATAGATTTAAAATGATAAAATCCAAACTCCACAATTTGAACCACTCAATTTGGAGGCCATATGAGGCTTAGGCGTGCATTTTACAGTAAGACGATTTTACCCTCCATTTAAAAAAAAGTATTGAATCTTAGCTCAAAGTAGTAGTCCTTAGTCATTTTAAAATGCACCCTGAATGAAATATATAGATTCAAAATGTTATTAACTTACCCCAAAACTCCCATAGATGGGGTGACACATAGCCCAGGGGAGGCCATGCAGTCCCCATGCAATCCAAGCCATAAATATGATCAGCTGCCACCCCAAGCCTCATTCTCGGATGGAGGACAACCATAAACACACAAAGAGGATAGGATATTATTTGCATGTGAATACTTATTTTAAATAAGCTTGGTCCTTGTTAGACATTGTTTATATTTTTGCATGCAATTTAAAAATAGAGTACCACCTCTTAAAAAATGAAAGGGGATTTTATCCTCCTGAGGTTGACTTAAAACCATAAACAAATGTTTTATATTATCAAGTCCCTAGGGAACATATAACATTCTTAAACCGTGCCTGGGAACATATACCTTTTTCCCACATATTTTACTAACCATCTCAATATTTTCTACCTTGGGGTTTTTTTTGGAGTTAAATGTTGCTCCCCCTTTGCGTGGAATTTTCGTTGCCATTTCAAGAAAAGTAGCATATAAACCCTCTTCCCAAATAGTTTCAATTCCATATCTATATAATCATAATTAGTTATGTAATCATCTATATCCTCATTTTCAAAATTGAAGGGTCCAAACATAAAGTCAAAAACCTTTGCTCTTCTTGGGATATTTAGCATACCTGTTGGACAATTCTTTGTGTCTCTCCATGCATCAACACACTCCTAGAATGTGCTAACAATGATATTTTCATCATGGGAACCACATGTTTCAACTACTACACCCATGTTTCAATTGCGACCATTGTTTTATGGGTTCAAAGTTGAAATCATGGACAAGAGCTTATTCAATGCATATTAAGGAATGCATGCTAACATAAATGGATGTCAAGGAATGGAAGTCAAGGAATGCACACTCATGCTAAGGAAACCCTTGGTAGGAAATTGACCTTTTTTAAAAATGATTTAGGGTTATTTTGGTATATTTTTCTACAAATCACTTTTATTAAGAAACGTAAATTAATCTTTATAGATAAGATATAATTTAATGAAAATAACACTTTTACGAAACTTGACGTGTATTTTTATAAGCACACTCAAGTATATTTGTAGCATTTTTTAACAATGTACTTGGGATTTTTTAGAATTAATGAGAAATTTCCATCCTCGAAAAGAGGGGAAGTACTTAGGAGTTTTCCCTGGGTGCTGTAACTTGGAAAAAAAAAATATATATTGTGAGAATGTGTCAGGGTAATTTTGAAGGAAAAATTACAAATGTTTCCAACTGTAATACAAACACACACACTCAATCTCAAATTATGTGGTAAGCAAAACACCTTGCATGCATTTGAAATCAATCATAGGTGTGGGAGACTTACAAGTATTTCCAATTTCTAAGATTTTGGGACTTGGGAAACAACTCAACATACAAGGTTAACTACATATGTGTGTTTCAAAACAACTTATCAAACATGGGTTTAGGGTTTTTATAAGATATTCCATGGTAGCATCAATAATACATAATGGATCAACATCCATTTTCATTCATATTCCTATGAAAACCATTCATATGGGCTAAGGAAGAACCATTTAGCATTTAGGCCACCATAGGTCTACATAAAATGTCAAGGGTGTGCATTTTTATAGTGCAGGTGTGCATTTGTCATTAACAATGTGTGCCTTTGTCATTAACAATGTGTGCATATTTATCCTTACTATGTAAACATGTAATCACATGCGCTCAACGAGCAATTTCAACTTGAGGTATGAATTTTTCCCTCACAAGGCATGCATTTTCCTCAATACCCTATTTTCAAGTAATTTCATAAGGTCAACGTACAATTACCAACACAAGGCATGCATTTTTCTTCCTAGGGCATGCATTTTTTATATGCCCTATTTTCATGTATTTTATGCATTTTTACTTTTTAGGACGTTCATTTTTCACCATGGGGTGTGCATAATTTATCTGAAGGAATGGATGTTTAATAATCCTATATATCCCTAATATAATCATACAAATTTCACCATTTGGCATGCATTTTCGTTAGTGTGTAATGTATTTCAACAAGGTTAGTTTTAACAATTTGACCTCTTTGTTCTACAAGGTATTTTTTACCATTTATGCACAAAATTTTTTTTTTGGTTTGAAAATGTCCACTGTGTCTCTAAAATGAAAGCCTAAGGCATAATTTTTTTTATGCCTTATTGTAGAATGGGTAATTTACCACCTATCCAATCCTCATTGTTTCCATTATTGATTTTTCATGCTAACCATTTGGCAAATAGTGGAGGATTTGAGTTTTGTTGTTGCATAAAACCTTAATTCAAGCTTGTTATAGCCTCCACATATTAAAATGAACATTCACACATAATAACTACATGTTTTTCTTTTAAACTCTAATTTTTGTTATGGGCATGCATTTCCCTCAGTCTGGCGTGCATTTCAACAAGGCCAGTTTTAATAATTTGACCTCTTTGTTTTACAAGGCAATTTTTACCCTTTATGCACAACATAAGGTTTTTTGTTTGAAAATTCCCACTATGTCCTATAAAATTCAAGCCAAATGCATTAAATATTTTATGCCTTATTTTAGGATGGGTATGTTACAATTTCTAACCCATCCATTTCTCATTGTTTCCATTACTGATTTTTTATGCTAACCATTTGGAAACTAATGGAAGGATTTGGGTTTTTGTTGTTGCATAAAACCCTAACTCAAGATTTTTATAGCCTCCAAATATAAAAATGCACACTCACATATAAGAAATTCATTTTTTTTCTTTTAAGCTGTAGTTTTTGTTATGGGTGTGCATTTCCCTCAATCTGGTGTGCATTTCAGCAAAGCTAGTTTTAACAATTTGACCTCTTTGTTTTTAAAGGAAGTTTTTACCCTTTATGCAAAACAATTTTTTTTTTTTTTTTTAATTGAAAATTACCACTATGTCCTCTCAAATGCAAGCCTAAGGAATAAAATATTTAATCCCTTATTGTAGGATATTGGGTATGTGACAATTTCCCACCCATCCAATCCACATTGTTTCCATCACTGATTTTTCATGCTAACCATTTGGAAAATAATGGAAGGATTTGGGTTTTTTTTATTGCATAGAACCCTATTTTGATCTTTTTACAACCTCCACATATAAAAATGCACACTTACACATAAGAAATACATGTTTTTCTTTTAAACTCTAATTTTTTCCCTTGTGCAAAATGCATGTCAGGCTTCACAAAAATGCACGCCCGAGTCTTAAAACACCTCCAATTTGAGTGATTCAAGTTGTTGAGGGTGTCTGATATAATTTATACTTGTATACACATGTTTATTTTCATTTTCAAACATAAATGTGGCTGTTATGTAAAATAGGTAAAATCTACCTTGTAAATTGAAAGAGAAAAATAGTAGAAAATGACCTAATGGAAATGCATGCACATGCTTATATATAGGTCAAAATTCAGTTATAAAAGATTTGGGGTGAATATAATAAAATTCTAAATATATTTGTATCACCCTAAGTGCAGTTTCAAATGAAATAATACTTCTACCTTGAATGAAAATTGAAGACTTTCTATAAAATCGAGGGTAAAATTGTCTTACTATAAAATGCATTCCCATGACTCATATGACGTCCAAATTGAGTGATTCAAATTGTGGAGTTTGTATTTTATTATCTGACATATTGTAATACATTTAGTTGTTCACTTTAAAAACAAAAACCCTCTTCTTTTCATAGAGGCTAAAACTACCTTGTAAATGCAAAAAAATGCAGAAAGGGGAAAATGCATAAAAAAACATGAAAACAAGGCATGATGAAAAAATGCACGCCCTATAAAGAAAAATAAATGCATAGGTTTTCTAATTTTATGTTACAATTTATAGGACCGTAGATATGTTTTAAACCTTAAAGACTATATACTAGGGTGATATCTCAAGGTTTTTCCCTTTCCCCAATTTCAACAATATTGGATTTTGACACAATGCAAACGGTTGGAGGATGCATTCCAAACATTTAAAAAAAATGTTTACAAATGTTGGAAGGATGTTCCCCCATAGTTTGAAGAAATAGAAACCATAAAATTATTTCCCTTTCCTCTAATTCCTCTCGCATGGGGTCATAACTCATCTTCCTCTCTGTTATGTGTATTATGTTTTTTGGCCTATAGAAATGCATTTACATGTGTTAAATTGGTTGAATATATCCATATACAATGCCATATAACATTACTCTAGAGGAAAATGATAGGATGATTCAAAGGTAATTTATGACATTGGAAGGAAAGGGTGATAGGAAATGTTATTTCCCTTGCAATAAATGCAGAGGCTTCAATAGAAGAAGACTTTTAATAATGATAGTTGAAAGGCATTGTAGATAGTTTGGACACATTGAAGTGGGGTATGAATATCATCCCTTGGTAAGTTAGTACTCCTTATATGTTTTTATATTTATTGTATTCGTATAAGTTTCTATCCTTTTAATATTTGTGACATACACTAATATCATTTGATTGTTTGTAATTATAAAGAAAGGGTGTCCTAAGTGAGATCTTGGTAATGTGCCAAGTAGTAGTAGAAATCTTGTTTTACACATTGAGGAAGATGGAGTGAATATTGGAGATCAAGTTATTCATATGTAAGAATATGACACTGATAATAGTCTAGTTGAGAATGATGGTATAAATAGATTGATCCAAGACACCTTTTCTCTAATTGATGACAATTTTGATGATATTGATGATGTACCTTTGGTTGAGAAGTCACAACAACCCCTTTATGAAGGCTCAAGGAAAAAAAAATTCTCTGCTATATTGTTGTTGGTTAACTTGAAGGTATTGAAAGGTTTTTCAAACACTTGTCTCACACAGATACTAAGGTGTTGGAAACATGATCCTTCTTGGATGTGTTACTTATAACATATTGTAAATATGAATAATCGTAGGTGATAGGAAACATCTTCAGTTATGGAAGACTAAGAGTCATTTATTGTGTATTTATTTATTAACCTATCACCTTAATGCCAATGATATCAAGTGTGGAGTTATTTTCTTCCTTCTAGATGATCGAGTTGTCTCTCAACAATTTTTTCTTTCTTGGTAGATTCAAGAAAGATCATATCTCTGGAAAGGATGAACTTCTTGTTTGTATTGTCATAAAGTTGATACCCCTTGCTGTTGGACGAAGGTCCAGTTTTGGGAAAAGGCCATTTTTGGAGAGAAAAGCATGAAGGAAAAGTAGCACGTGTGCGGGAAGCATGTGAGGCGCACATGCAAGGGCGACCTAACGACATTAGGGTTAGGGGTTTTGTAGAATATGGTAATGGATGATGAACCAACAATATGTATAAATAGTACCTAGGAAGTCTAGGAAAGGGGTTGCCCAACTAAAGAGTGAAGAGAGAGGAGAAGGTTGTAAAGATTGTAGAATCTACCTTATTTCTGTAAGCTAGTGAGATGATAAGAGTCGAGCAACTCGATCCCGAGGATTAGATCGAAAGCTGAGGATCTTGGTGTGATCTAGTTAGCCTCACAAGGATCAATAAGCATGTCGAGATTGTAGAATTCAAAATTATAAACGTGTGCGGTGCGATCTATTGTTGAGAAATAATAATAGAGCTTGAGAGAAAAATATTTGTGGATGTAGCCCAGGTGGGGGTGAACCACGATAGCACTTATGTTATGCGACTGAATGTATGGATATTCATTGATATTCATTGTTGTTAATGATTAAATGCTAGATGAATGAATAAAGGAACTAGTTAGATCTGATATTCCATTTGCATGAGTAAGAACGACTAATTATTGAAACATAAATGAAGATTACAAGGTACAAAAATAGATCCTCATTCATTCCCAAGTTGCAAGCGTCTGATAATTGCAACCACCCATAGAACTATCTCGAGTGAGATTGCATAGTGCACCCTGTGTACTGCGCTACCTTCTGGTTTACCAAGAGGGATGATAGTTTTAGAGGGATTTTGTTGGGAGATTGTCAAACCTGAACTTGGGTCAACTTATAATAATAAGGTGATATCAGAGTAGATAAAGTAATCTAAGAACGACAAAGGATTAAAAACCAGAAAATGGTTCTATTACCGGTTGGAACATAATGGGATTGAGTGAATAAGATCTGCTCAAGAAGCGCAAAAAGAATTCCAAATCCGGGGACAAAAACATGAGAATGTAAAATGGGATGTTGAGACTGTGGAACCCAATGAAGGCAGAGATCGAGAGCTGGCTGAAAACAAAGGAACTGGATTTTGCACAGAAAGATAACTAAAACCTGAAGTTGACACCGCGCAAATACCTAGACAAGTACGTATTCAACAACTTGCATGAAGTATTTTTTTGTGTTTTCCCGCATGTATTGCACTAGTGGATATTGAGGTTTAAGGAAAACCAAGCTACAAATCGGATCAAACAGCTAGAGTGGAATCCTATGGAGATCGCACACTTACAACGAGTTGATAATAAATTTACACGCGTAGTAGATTTCTGGTTAGACAACATTATTGCAGGATTTATCACATAATTTTTAGTAGATACTGCGAAGTCTACAATGCAACAGAGAAAGAGTTCTTGAAGGGACCTTGAGGTAGGTATATCTGATCGTTGTATACTTCCATTAAGATATTTCTATATAACAAGGGTGTAATTACAATGGCCTCAAACAACTAAACTTCCCTGCGTACATGGGGGAAGGGGGGAAGCACTAACAAGAGACATAGAAATGGAGGAAGAAATGGATAGAGGAAAGATGGAGGAGGCCTTGGACCCAATCATGATGGAGGAAGAATAGATCAAGAATATCATAGAAACAATTGGAAGAACGCGCAGTGGATTACCCTACCAATATAAGATGAACAACAAGAAGAGAGTCGTAGTTGGAAGAGAAGGTTTGGAAAGTAAAGAAGAAGAGGTAGAGGATATTCTGGCTGTGGAGTAGACTGAAGAAATCATGTGCACGACACACGAAAGGAAGGAAAGAGATCTGAGAGAAGGAACAAAAGGAAGCACTCTTAGCCATATCAATGTCAGTGTGGAACCCATAAACCCATGTGCGACTAATAAACCAATAAGAACACCACCATTTAGACAACCAAATTTCAGGAGGAAGACAACAAGAAGTACATCCATTCAAGGAGAAACAACTAGACGAGCCATTTTAGGAAGTAGTAGCCAAGTATCTACACCAGAATTCAAGGGAGAGGCGTCAGAGGACCCTGAGAAGCACTTGTTCATTTGTGAAAATATCTGGAAAGAAAAACATATCACGGATGAAGAAACTAAACTTGCGTAGTTATCCATCACGCTAAGAGACCACGCATTGGATTGGTACATGAGCTTAGCTGCAAACAGTCTACTAGGGACAACCAAAACAATTATGGATATCAAGAAGCTATTGATAAATGAATTCCAGAAACCTACCTCATAGGATCAATACATGAATGAGATGATAGAGATCAGATAGAAACCAGGAGAATTTGTGTGGGNTGCAAACAGTCTACTAGGGACAACCAAAACAATTATGGATATCAAGAAGCTATTGATAAATGAATTCCAGAAACCTACCTCATAGGATCAATACATGAATGAGATGATAGAGATCAGATAGAAACCAGGAGAATTTGTGTGGGAGATTAACCAGAGATTCAAATGATTGAAGGGAAAGGTAAAATATGTCATGACATAAATGTAGCATAGGCATCTATTTGTCAATTCCCTGCTACCACACTTGAAGTACCCTTTGAGACATCAGAAGTTTCAAACTTAGGCATAGGCTCTGCAGGCAACCATACAACTGGAAGAGACCCAATATCAGAAGATAGATCCAACCATAGAGGAGATGAAGGATGATCTGAAGAACTTAACATTTCAACTAAACCAGAACAGGGGTAAGGACAAAAGAGAAGTTGTTTGGTGTACCACATGTAGAACAAAAGGACACCACAATAATGAATGTCCAACATTCGCGCAGTACATGGAAACAAGACTCTAAAACCATTTTCCATCAGGAGGAATATGGTGTGAGATCTGTAAGACATAGGGGCATGATCCATATCACTTTCCAATGATGAAAAAATACTAGACCATGCCTAAGAGTTCATATCACAACTTTTGCAAGTCAGTAGGCCATGATGACAAAGATTTCAGGTTAATGGAGCTGATGAGGGAATGAACATCAGATACTTATAGGGTGCATGCAGAGATGATGACAGGGAAATTTGCACCATAATTCAACCAAGTACCATTCAAACAATACAACATTTTTCAACCGTAGTACAAACCATGCAACCACAGTATAATCCC
>SNQJ01S0015547.1:44664-55761 GCA_010110895.2 Picea sitchensis
TGAGAGTACGTTGAAACAATTGCAACTCTATGGAGTCATCGTTCAATGAGTTAGATGAGCACCAAAGATGGAAGGTAGTCACATGATCGCCTGGATCTTCATTAGGCTTTGCCTCAAACTTTGGAATGTTCGAAGGCAACTTCGTCGGCATAGGAGGCCAACGTGGATCGTGAAAAATAGGGTCATTCAACAACCTTGTCAAATCTGGCAAGTGTAATGTTGCCAGGAATGGTAGTTTGGGTTGTTGCTGATAACCTGGGAAAAAGGGACCTCGAGTTTGACTGGCACTAGGTTGCCAGGAAAAGTTTGGCTGCTGGCCCGGATTCTGGTAGAAACCATGGCCCTGGCCAGCATAAGGATTTTGCATATGTGGAGACATCATCAACTGATTTCCCAAATAGGACATAGATGGTTGGGCATGCATTATATTCGAATGACTTTGGGAGGGATTACCCCATGCCGGTCCCGTGGGGATAGGAATAGTAGTTTATCTGGGGTTCCATTGATTGTGGAAACAATTATCCCATATTGACATTCCGGAGGAGGGAATGGATCCCTGCCCTGAATTCCAAGGTCTGGCTAGGTTTTCCCCCTGTGCAGGAATAATACCCTGCACAGGAGTAGACTGTCCAAAAATGGGATTGCCCCCATTCAGGAAAGCAACTGACGAGAAGGTGTTGTTACCAAACATTCCTTTCCAAGAAAACGGTGTCGAACCTACCGACATACTATGCGAAGGTGGTCCTTGACTCCCCGCTCGAAATAAACTATTGTGTGAAGGTTGCCCGACGGATTGTTGATGCGAGGCACCTAGTGAAGGGGACGAAGGAGGGATATGACCTCCTTCGTAAGAGAAAGCATTAAAAGGAGAAGGATTTCCCCCCATGTGACCTTGCAGAGGAGCACTAGAGTTCCCTGCCCCCAGACCCAAAGTCTGTAAAGTGGAGTAGGAAAGTACAGGACTTGTACCCAAACTAGGCATCCCGTACGAGAACAGAGGGCCTGTCGCACTTGGTGTGAGAGGGGTTGTGGCCGCTGCCAAAGATGGTATCGGACCACTATGCGAAGTAGTTGCAGTCGAGACCATGGTGGCTCGGACCGAAGACGATGGGTTAGGAGATGAAAGCTCTCCTATGGTGACAACCATGGTGGGAATTGAAGAATTCCCAGAAGGAGTAACAACATTTATTTCCATTGCTATGTGCGACACTATCTGGCGCTCGTAAAATTGAATTGGTACAATCAAAGGTTCTAAGAAATTAGTGGTTGGGGTTTCAACTGGGCCAAGAGCGGTTGCTTCAAGGTCTTAAACGGTTGATTCCTCCAGGGGTTGGTCAGGCACAATGGTTTATAACCCGGTCGCTTCAAAAGACCCTTGTTGGTCTAGCTTCCGCCTTAATGGTGGCAGGGGTGGCTCCAGTGTAACCGATGGCAGGCCAAGAAGCCTTCGTGACCGACGGAGCTCGGGATCCTCCACTATGTAAGAAGATCTAAGACACTCTAAAGGTAGTCTAAACGTTCAAAAGTAACACACACTAAAAAAGTCCCTAGAAGATAAGACAAGCAAACACTAAATTAATTGAAAGAACAGTTACAACAACCAACACTAGAGAAACTTACCGGTGCAAGTGCAACTCGAACATGGAAGCATCCTCTGGGTATAATATGCAAAGCGTGGCCCGATGTCTGTCCTAGGTACCACGGTATACACTAGAAGTCATCTGTGTATGTCCCTAAAAATATTGGCAACTAGGTTGCCAGCGCACGAACAGTCACCGGGTGGGTACAGTCGAAAGTCGGGTAGACCACAATGAGCAGGGTATCAAGCCCGAAACCTGTCAAGGGTATCGAGAGCAAATTTTCCAGAAGACAACTGAGAACCTCAAATGGATTCGAGACCCACGAAGCCCCATGGAAAATGCAAATGATGGAATCCCAAAAAAAACCCTCTATATGTGTTCTCCACTACGATTGGTCCAGCTTTGGAGGGGTTATCTCTGCTACCTTTCCGCATGCGACCTCGTGTTTATACTCTGTGTTAGAGGGGGGTCCCAGATAACTTTCACAACACTAGACTTATACACTCCCTAACTCAGACTCTAATGTTTGTTTTAAAACTGGCCTTGAAGAGTTTCCTCTCCAACCTAATCCAAGGCCCTAGTCCTGAACTTGTTGGTGAACCCTACAAACATAAAAGTCTAGTAGATTTTAAATTTAGCGTTACTTTTATGGATTTGTCTTACATCAAGGGGTATGAGGGTGAAACTAATGATGTGTAAAAGACATAAGCAATGAATGAATAAAAAATCTGGAAACAAAACTTTTACTTAATGCAAAATTTCAACAACTTTTTATTTATTTATTTTTTTTTTTTAAGATTTTGAACAACGAACTCAAAGGAATTTCACTAGACTATGAGCTACTTATGATCTAAGTGAATTGAAAAAACTTATGAAATAAACGACTTTTCCCTGGCTAATAATGTAGAAACACACTCTTCAACCAAACACGAAAATGAAAAATGATTTTTTATTTATATTAAATGCTAGTAAAGAAAGAAAGGAAAAATACCGACAAGMAAAAACCATGAAAAACCACTCTGGCCTAATCGCAGATCACAAAGAATCAGATTAAAAAATTCACACACTAGCAATTTTTAAAAKAAAATGACTCTCACACTTGTCTAAAAACCGTGAAAATTCTTTTATTTTTCTGACAACTTTTTAAATGAGAAAAAGCAAGCTAAGGGTAAGATTAATCCTAAGCTACTGACTGCTCAGACATAAATTCAGACACCTGAGAGGAATAATTCTTGTCAAAGGAAAAGATGAATACCTTACCCTCAACAACAAGTATCCTGTACAAGCATGCGACTGTCACTTCAACAACACGCGTGAAAACACACTCTAGATAGAGACATAGTGTGTGTACATGCGGGATGACCTTGTACAAGCCACGTGTATATCTAAACTATAAGAAAAAAGAAAACAGAGAACCCAAAACTGGGAAGAGACCATTGATATTGATAACCAAGATCCCTTGAAGGCTTGAACTCTCTTTTTAACAGAAAAACAAATAATGTAAGGAAAAATGATAAGGCAAAAACAATATGAGATAAGACTTCTAGAAAAACAAGACTCAGACAGAGTTACATAAAATCCTCTGAGAATGTGTGATTTTGACAGGGAAGAGGAAGACTGCCTTTGAAGTTCTCTGAACTCCACACGCTACTGCTACTTCTACAACTAGCGTTCACACGCGGGCTGTAAGAGGGTGGGGCGTGGTACACGCATGCATACCTTGTGCAGGCCGCGTGTACCTATGTGGGTCCCAAAAAACACAGTCAAGAAAAAGACAGGGAAAGATGGTATGGAAAACTAGACTCCTTGCTAGCTCAGACCTTACAGAAACTAAAAGAAAAAACAGGCAAGAAAAACTAGTCTATAAAACTACCCAAAAACTAAATAAAATTCCAGGAACCCTAGAGAGTCTCCCCAGTACGGGCACCAATTCTTTTGTTGGGAAAATCTCCCTATGGACTGGAAAATAGAGTTCAGACTTTGCATGTAGATATAATCGAAGAGAAACTACTTTCTACCTTCATCCCTAGATTTAAATCCCCTTTTCTTAGTAAGTGCATGGAAAGATCAACCTACCTCGTTCCCGACATTTGATGTCGATCCTCCATTGTGCTTGATTACTTGTTCGCAATACTCCTTCCAAATCTGACCTGCATCCAAGACAAACAATAACAATGCATGCATACTACTTATATACTAATGGGTTAGAAATCAAAACATACATTGATCAAATTATAAACAGTTCATGAATTGGGACGGGAAAAGCATTTTCTTTATTACTTTGAATGAGTCAACTTACAAAAGTTGAGACCGGCTATCGCTCCTTGAACCTGATCCTGGGCTCCTCTTCTTCTTTCCTCCAACTGCTTTGCTTTGAATCTCCTTTGGCGCAAGTAAAGTCTAAAGGGTTGGGACAATGGGAATACGTAAATGGGCAGAGTTTCTTTGCTATATTTTTTTCCTTTCAAATGGGACCCCTACCCCTTCTTTTATAGGCTAGAAGGAGCTAGGTATTTGGAGGAACCCTCGGCCATGCATGGCCAGAAGTTTCAGTTAACTCACCCATATCTTTTTTTTTCGTTGGCAACTTTCCTTTTTTCATGCTTTTGTCGGTCCACGCGGGCTGTTTTGGGTCAACCAGCGTGTACACGCGTACAATAATGGATTAGGGTGTGTGGGCCTTTATACAAGAGGATTATCAAAGAGTTGTTCAACAGTGTTTTGGCAAAGAAGGGATATGAGTTGGCTTGATGCCAGGTAAGCATGTGTGGTGCAATTTAGGGTTATAACAATAATGGAGGTCTAGCATGAGATATTGGCCATGACAAGACATTTGCACAGTTGAACAATTCATACTATTGGCCAGGTATGAGGGAAAATGTGAAGAAGTTTGTAAACAAATGTAATATTTTCCAGTATGCAAAAGGAAAGAAACAAAACAATGGATTGTATCAGTCATTGCCTATTCCAGATAGGCCTTGGGATGCAATAAGCATGGATTTCGTATTGGGATTTCCAAGGACGCAAAGAGGAAGTGATTCTATATTTGTGGAAGTGGATAGATACTAAAAAATGGCACACTTTATCCCATGCCAGAAAACTAATAATGCAACACACATTGCAAATTTGTTTTTCAAGGAAGTTGTGAGACTTCATGGGTTTCCCAAGAGTATTGTCTCAGATAGAGACACTAAATTTGTTGGTCATTTCTAGAGGACATTGTGGAAGAAAATGGGGACATAACTGTCCTTTAGTTCAACATATCACCCTCAAATGGATAGACATACTGAGGTGGTAAATAAGAGTTTAGGAAATTTGCTGAGGAGTCTAGTCAATGAACATCATAGCCAGTGGGATCATATTCTGTCACAAGCAGATTTTGCATGCAATTACTCACCAAAAAGAAGTACTGGGAAGAGCCCATTTTAGATAGTATATGATATGAAGCCAAGAGGAGTATTAGAGTTGAGAAATCTGGAGTAGAATGAATTCAGAAGCACTGGATCAGAAGACTTCACTGCAGAAATGCAGAAGCTTCATAATCAGATCAAAGAGCAGTTGTAGAACAACAATAGAGAGTATAAGCACATAGTTGATCTGTCAGACAGTTGGATTAGGTTGGAGGATAGTTGGTATGGATTTTTGGTTTTCATTGATGTCGACTATTGGATATTCATATTGTATATTAATGTCAACCCTTAGTGATTGATGTCAACCCTTGGAAAAAGTACGATAGCAAATTCCAGTAGCACAAAGGTTTGGGTAATGGACCCAAGTTTGTTTGATGTAAAGTTGACTCATTATTGTCATGTCATGGTTGATAATAATTACAAATGGATGAAATCCAAAGTGGTCCCCTTATGGTGAAAGCCGTCATGGGAAGATGCTTTGTGGATTGAGTTATCCTAGAAGTATGGTTAGAGAACCCATGCTTATTTGTGGAATAATGAGATGAAGGTCATTGAATTTTTTAGTGAAACTATCGTATATGGATAGTTCTTGTCATGTCATTTCTGGTGGTATGTGGAACGCCACATAACTCCTCACAATTAGAGAGTTATGGCTATGAGAAGTTGGAGAACCCAGGTTTGGGTAATGGACCCAAGTTTGTTTGATGGATAACAATATGAGTTTTGATATATTTTCAGGTAATACTATTCTATATGGATAGTAAAAGTCATTCAATTTATAGTGGTATGTGGACTATCACATAAATCCTCATAGTTTGAGATTTATGGCCTTACGAAGTTGGAGGACCCTTTTATGTCATCTAGAAGCCCGAAAAGGTCAAAGTAGTCAAAGTGGTTTAAGAGATTTTAGAAGTTAAATAATAAAGTGAAGTGATGAGTGTACTATAATAAATTTAATGGAGAAATTAGAAGTGGGTTAACCCTAAAATAAGGAAAGTGGGCAAAGTGACCTAGAAGATGTTTTTAAGGAAGCTACTTGGAGAGTATAAATAAGAGGCAAGACTCTCTCATTTCAATAAAAATTGAGAATATTGAATAAATATAGGTGTTTGAGGTAACCAAAGGATATCTAAGACAAATTTCTGAGGGAAGGTGAAGAAAAGAAGGCCGAAATTCAAGGAAGGATAAATTCTTTTGATGATGCTTTCTAAGGTATGTTATTTACAGGTCATCTCACCATTTGCGCAATAACTTGTTTTCTAGAATTATTCAGACCATGAAATTTCTATTCCACTGAGGAAACATATCCAAGTATCCATGGTAAAAAATTCAGCTTGTGGGTCGTTGTATTTTTTGAGTTACACTTCGTGGAAAATAGGGTTTGTGGCTAGTCCTAAAACTAGTCAAAAACAGGTGCTTCGGGTAAAAATGTCATAATTTATTAATAACAGATCCAAATTCAGTAAGACAAATTGTGTTGGTTATATTAAAGTATTTAGTATTATTTTTAATAGTTTTATATCGATTCAACAAATATTCCACGCGGGGCATGCTCTACAAGGTCGCTCTATAGAATAAGCCGAAATTCAGCAAGGTATGTCATTTTTTCTATAACTCCTTTTGTGAGATGTTCCAAGTAGTGACACCTGGAAGAATTTCATAAAACACATTGAATAACATTGTGTATCAATTTCATATCTTTATTCATTATAAATATCTGAAACTGATACACAAGTAGTTATGATTATTTCAAGTTAGGGATGTTGACTAATCCAAAACTAGGCACGTGATTCTAAAGAAAATTTTGATGAAAATGATAGTCTCTTGTTATTAATGTTAAGGAAGGTTTTTAGGTATGTGATAATATACACTAGGTCTATTACAAAGTTACAAATCATATTTGGATGATGAAATAGATGAGGGAATTTGGTTGAGGTACATGTCGGCTACATGGTTGAGACAAGTAGTTGATGAGTTGACGCATACATGAGGTGTATAGTTGATGATGTTGGTACATATTGATGAGTCATAGTTGATGAGAAGTTGATACATGATTGGTACATACTTGGTACATGGTTGGAGGCACTTGTTAGTAGTATTGTTGACACATGGTTTATGGATGATGAGTGTAACATACTTGTATTATTAGAAGAACATATTGATCTTGGTGATGATTATGAGTTGTTGTGTTATACTTGGTTGATGCACATCTTTGAGAGTTGTCTTGGTGATTGATCTTGGATTTGTAGATCTGATTTGGTTGATAAAAGTGATGAGACAAGTTGTTGTGACAAGTTTTGTGACATGTTATTTATGCAGGTTTGGTTAATGGTTGATGCACTTGTTCATGAGTACGGAGGTTGATTACAGGTTGGTTAGAGGTTGATGCACTTGTTTATGGTGCAAGGGAGTTTGTCACGGAGTTGGTTGGTATATAGGTTGGTGCATGGTGATGCACTTTTATGGTACAGGTTGATTACAAGTTAAGGTATAGGTTGATTGAGTACAAGTTTACATCGGTATATCTCCCAGTGATAGTGATAGTGGTTTCCATCATTCTACTTATCACATGGGGAGTGATTTAGACTGAAGGAAAGAATGGGTGGTTGTATCCACCTTCGGTTAACTAGAGAACATAGGGGTTGTATACTCATACAGTTTGTAACCCGGATAATTGGTGAGGATTGGAGCTTCCCTCATTGAAGTTGGTGCTTCCAATGAATGTAATTCTTCAAGACATATAAGAAAAATCATTAAATGATTTTATCCTCTTTAAGGTTTCCGCGTAAGCGGTGTCTTGTATGTCTATGATTTCATTTATTCATTGCTTATTTACTCTGCGGTTATCGGATGATAATGCTGATTGATAAAACACTTGGATTATATGGTTAAAAAGGATTAAGTACTCTATTATTGATTCACCCCCCCTCTCGGTAATCCAACATGATCATCATAGGAGAGAACTTCAATTTTAAGTAGGATATCAAGTTATATCACATATCGAGGATAATTGGTGAGTTGGAGCTTCCCTCATTGGAAGTTGGTGCTTCCAATGAATGTAATTCTTCAAGACATATAAGAAAAATCATTCTGTGATTTTATCCCTCTTTGGGTTTCCACGTAAAAAACTAGTGTACTGTGTATGTCTATGATTTTTCATTTATTCATTGCTTATTTACTTTGCAGTTATCGGATGATAATGCTACATTGATAAAACACTTGGATTATATGGTTAAAAAGGATTAAATTGCTCTATTATTGATTCACCCCCCCCTCTCAGTAATCCAACATGATCATCATAGGAGAGAACTTCAATTTTAAGTAGGATATCAAGTTATATCACATATCAGGAAGGAAAGGTTCCCAGGGGGAACATGCAACAAATTTAAATTGAAGAAGATAGGACTGTGCAAGATCCTAACGAAATTTGAGGAAAATTATTATGAGATAGAGCTTCCAGAGGATGTGGGTATATCGCCCATATTCAACATTTCAGACCTGTATCCTTATAGGGAAGATGAAAAAGGATCAGAAGATCAGAAAGAGATCCAGTGGGAGAAGCAGATGCATGTTGCAGAAAAGATGCAGATGGAGAAGATCATAGATTAGAGGAATGGTAAGAAGACTAGGAGAAAGACGTATTTTTAGTATTTGGTAAAGTGGAAAGGATACCCAATAGAAGATATTAGTTGGGTAAATGAAGCATATATTCAGAAGCATGGAAAGTTAGTGTAGGATCTCATGGATAGGAGTCCATGAATTTTTGTCTAGAGGAGTATGATGCAGGAGCATCATCATCAAAGCACGCGTGGAGGACAATTCAACGCCCTAGCGTGCATTTTGAAGTGATTTTTGAATATTAAAGATGGCATATCACGTAATATCTTAAAAATATTGTAATTAAAGAACGTCTTAAATATTTAGGAGCTTAACCATTGCATGAGATCGATGGGGAGTGTATTTTCCTTTAATGTATTATATTGCAATACAGATTCAAAGCATTTTCTCTTATCTGTCTTTCTCGAACAATTATTGTAATAAATCCTTAGTAGTTGAAATATTTTAATTTGATAGGATAACACTAAGGTAGTTAGAGGGAAAATATCTATGAGCTCATTTTGTATAAATAAATGTATTGTATGCCTAATGAGGCGACTGAAGAGTATTGTAGCTAAGATTATTGTTGCTAAAAGATATTTGAAGTTGAGAGTTGTTGATCTGTAGAAGAGCATTATATGAGTCTATGTACATATCATTTGAATGAATATAACAGAGAAGCATTGATCCAAATGTTTGGTGTTGTTGTTACTGTGTCTATCTGGATGAATAAATGGTAGGATTTCTATTAATTGCAATTCTCTGTTATTACTTGTTCTTATATTATGAATGAATTTACATGGTTGAATGTATGAATCCGTGAGATATTAGATAAATTTAAATTGTTTATATTCTACGAGCCTGTGCAAGGAGTGCATAGTGTTTGCAAGGTGTGCATTGACATAGTTTATTTCAACTTAGAAGATAAGAAGAGATAATGTGAAGCTTTTGTTTGTAAGCAGTTCATAAGTGTCTGTAAGGTGTGCATTAACAGAGTCTGTTTTGTCTCACAAGTTCAGGAGAGATAACTTGGAGATTTGTGTGCAAGGAGTGCATATTTTCCACAAGGAGTGCATCGACAGAGTCTTTTTGACTCAAAATCCCAGGAGGAATAACTTAAGAGTATTTGTAGAAAAGTTTAAAGAATTATTGCAAGGTGTTCACAGTCACCCACAAAGAAGTTGAGCCGTGGAGGAAAGACCTGTTGCAAGGTGTGCACAGGGTCAAAATTTGGCTAAGTGTCGAGGAAACGCTATGAGGAGTTAGAGTTTTCGAGGAAGAACAAGCTCAGAAGAGATAATGGGTGAGAATAGGGAGGAGCCCCTTAAGATTTTCGTAAATTAACAAGAAATATCCATTCGGGAGGAAGTTGGATCATTCCAAACCATCATATTTGGGAGAGTTTCATGGAGGTTAGTCGTGGAGTCCTTCGACACTCTGTGGTTCTGAGGTTTGAAATAGTTCAAGGAGTGGGATCTCCAACGTCTTGAAGAGAAAAGTGAATCCTAGCTCTCAGTATCAGGGAGGATATGTGGAAGTGGATCATAAAGTTTGGTAGGTAGAGCCTCAGAATATTTGCATGGAGCAAAAGACAATTTTTGCGAAGTCGCGAAGGACAAAGTAGATCTAGATCATCAGATCCATACAGACACATAACGAAGATCCGTGTGTTTTGGCAGAAGGGTACTTTGGAGGAAAGCGAGGGCGGAGTGTGAAAAAATATCAAATCCTGATGTTGCAAATGGGGTTGGCCTAAGATTATAGCTCATGGTCATATTGAAGAAGAGCCTAGAGGAGGAGATAGTGCTCGCCACTCAGTGTTACCAAAAGCACCCGAAAACGGGGTCATAGGTGAATTGAACCTAGGTGGTAACAAACAACGACCTATGTAAACTGATTTTATGATCCAGGTGGATATCAGTGGCCACCCACCTTTTTCGACTGGCTCAAAACAGTTTTCTGGCAATTTTGGCAATTTACTATTTTTAGCAGGTTTTAACTTCCGAGGCCATTTTGAGGGCCTAAATGAAGGTTTTTCGAGATAAAGATTATCAATGATATCCAAAGGAATGATTGAGCCCCCAAAATGAATCTCCTCTATGATACCTTTCCAACGAGCTATCATACACCTAAAACAGAGATCGTATGCAAAAGTTACGACCCCGGGAAGTTGATGTACTAACTTACCCTAATGAGGCCCACATGACTTTTGGCGCTTCATCTCATAGGGTTAGGTTTTTGGATGTCTAGGAATTTTGGAATTCCTGTTTATTGTAAAAAGGCCTCCAGAGCCTCATTATAATCATCATCTTGTGAATGCGAGTAGCCATCACATCTCTTCTCAGAGATACGCTGCCACCATTCTAGCGAGTCTTTCACTCTATATTTTTACAGTCTCTGTACATTTATTTGATAAATAGAAATCATGTATTACTGTATATCTGTGTTTATGGTTGCATCTCTAATACATTTCTGTTATATTATTGAATATCTGCAATATCTCTATGCAT